>VZTG01010637.1:1220339-1343235 GCA_013397845.1 Melanocharis versteri | reverse complement strand
CTCGCCCCTGCCTCCGCCACGGGAAGGGAGCGGCTTCGTCCAGATACCTCTTTTCCCCCGAAATTGGCTCTTATTTGCCTAAAGCTAACCACAGACCTCTCCACGCTCATGGCTGATGGATGCAAATGTAAATGTGCACTTATTTAATTGGATCAGGTCCCAAGATAAAAGAGATAAACGGCTCCCAGTTTGCCAAGTTATTTTCAGAGGCATGCAGTGATGTGTGGAGGGAAAGTTAATGAAGAGTAGAAGAGACACACTGTACTTAAAATACCTCAGGTCTAGACTCGGGGAGAGGGAAGCATCGAACTCCGCCGCGGCGGATCGGCGGGGGGCTCCGCGCCCCGGCCCCGCGCAGGTACCGCACGTAGCTCCTCACCCAAGCCGCGGCGGGCGGGGGGAGGCTGCGCCCTACGCGGCAATTAATGCTCTTCCCCTCTTCCCTCCACCAAAATTGCTCTCCGTTACTGCCGTCTCCCCTTGTTCCTCCCCGTGTTCTACATCCGTATGCATGAGACATTAACAGACGGTTATTGATACAAACATAGTTTTTGTTGCTAAAGGCCTTCCAAAACAAATTCTCCGGCTGAATGCCAATGTATGCATGTTGGCTGGTGACAGCTGATTAGTGAAATGATTTACGGCCAAGTTAAAAAAAATGATACTGTCAAAGGCAGCAATTTGGAAAAAAGATAAGACAGTACAGCCTCCAGGCTTCCCACTGCAAAGCCACCCAACAAATCTAAACCTACACTACATATACCTGAAACACTCAAGGAATCAATTGGTCGCAGATTAAGTACAGTCTGTATTCTGACTTGCCCTGGTAATCTGTAACTCTCCACAGGAGCAGCCCCTCGATTTATGCCTCCAGCCTCACCTGCGGCAGGGCCAGCTCCTGCCTGAGCTGCCCTGCTGGCCTCCCAGCATCCCTGCAATCGGAGACTTAGGCCTCCTTTTTGTTTCAAGACTTTTTCCTCTCATTAATTGATTAAAAAAATCCCCCTTCCCTCATTTCTCTGTAGCTCTTCTTCATAAAGAAAGCTTTTGCTCTGCAATAAAGTAAGAGACTTTGATCCCAGATCATCCTCTTAGGCCTTCCAGCTGAAATCAGCGGAGAAACTATGTGGAGTTATTGTTCGCACTTGCTGCACTTCTGATTCAGAAAGGGCTGATTTATTAGCTTGTCAAGGGAAGCATTGTTCAGGAAGGCAATCAAAAAGCACTTACCTAGCTAAACTAAAATTACTGCCTTTTCAGTGGCTAATTTGTATAACTCCCATGGAGGAACTTGGGTAGTGTTTGATGAGGCATAAAATGATGATTAATGAATTTATTGGCCTGCTGCTCATCAAATAGGAGTAGTATATCTTTCCTCTATTGGGCGTTGGGTCTAATGCTACATGTCTGTGTAAAGCAAGTCCAATATGATCTCCTTTTTAGCCCCCTTTTAACCCCCATGACCTGAAGAATATCACCGTGTAACAGAGGCAACATCAGGGGACTGCAAAGACAAAGAGCCCGTTTGATAAAACGGTAAATGAGAAACGCGAGGAAAGTTGCTGCAGGGACAGATCTGCTCAGTTTTCGGCTTTCAATCACTTTGACTACTGAAGTGGGAAGAATGTAGAAACTAGATAAGGTGTGAGAAGCGAAAAGAAAATGACAAACCAATTTCAACTCTCATAAAGGATCCAGCCAAACAACTTCATTGCTACTTGAAAGAACGAACGAGTGCGGGAAGTGCTGGGATTCCCGAGCAATCAGGAACGCTGCAGCACCTCACCAGCCGGCCGTGCAGGGAGACACAGGGAATATGCCCCCAAACTGGCCACATCCAGGGCCAGCATGTCACCTCGTTGGTACCCTGATCAGATTTGGTGCAACCATTTTGAGCCCGTACATTTTATGTCCTTTTTCCTCCACCAAAACAGCTTTCTCCTCTGCTCAGTGTTTAACGTTTGAATCACTGTTTGGGGGCTAAGGGCTTCTGAGAGAAATTACATACTTTCTCCCTTTTAAAAGCTCATACTAAATCACTTGTGATTCAGTGCCCACCTGGATACACATGTGACCTACAGGGTATCTTATGCTCTACACATTGCTGCTTTGAACAGGTTAAGACCCCCAGAAGATCAGAAACGTTGCTGACATTCTCAAAAACTTGTTAAAATAAGTTTGCCTGAGATTTGGAGTCTGAGATCTTCCCAGGATTGAATCAATTTCGCTCCTAGCTTCCATGCACGGTTCCCCATTCCTGCAGCTCTGAAGCTTGTTGAGAGATCTGCAGCTTGCACGTCTCCCAGTGAAGATGCACGTGCCTTATCTGGAGCCTGCTGCCAAAGAGGCAGCGTGTCTCGTTACCTTTTGGGGTTTCACAGAAGTACCCTCAGGCCTGTGTGTCAGCAGCCCACCGTGCTGAAGACTGAGAAGGTGCAAGAACATTTTGCAGAACTACTGACGTGATCAACACTAGCTAGATGATGTGATGTTTCAGGCTCCAACAAAGCTCAGAGGAGCAGGAAATGGTAACGTGGAGGTGCCTGGCAATCCCAGCAGCCTGCCTTCCCTCTCTGCACCTTCCCTTTGTGCCTCTGCGTGCAAAGCCAGAGCACGGCCTGCTCTGCACTCCTTCAGAGGGGAGTCAAGATGTGAAAGCAGGCTCTAGGTGAAGCAGTGTGGAACTCCTTCCTTTTGCTCTCTTGTGTTACAATGCAGTCTCTTCTGTATTTTTTTTTTCCCAGGACCTGTTCTGTTCTGGGCTGTATTAGATGATGTCTGTTTCTGGAAAGCTGCTTGGGAATTGACTGAGGCAATCTAGATCTCAGTCCAGGAAGGCAGGAGAATTGCTCCCCTTAATTTTAAGGGACTTTTGCTCATTCTCTGAGAAATTCTCAAATTTGGCTGTTCCATATTAGATAATAATTGCGATTTCAAACATTCTTGTTTGCAAAATACAAGGTATGTAACATACCAAGAATTGTTCATTTTTCAGATCTGTTTAGAAATAGTTTCTGGAATGGTAAAAGGAATATACTCCTGACCAATCTTTCAGTTCATCAAAACAAAACTTTTCTGAGACAACACATTGGTTTCCTTGACAAAAGGAAAAAGGCATCCACCTTATGTTTACAAGATCAGAAAACATTTATTTCAATTCTACCAATTGGTATTTGTCTGAGACACTTTTAGCTGAAATGATCCTCTGGAAAATAATGTTTATAAACATCCTCGAACAAATAGCACTCTCCTGACACAAGCCTACCATCAATGTACCTCTCAACAAGTTTTATCTACAAGTCCTTGACCTGTGACTGCTTTTACAAAGGCTCTCTGTTCATTAGCAATTTAAGGTCACTTTAAGTACTTGTGTCATGAACACATAGCACAGCCATAAAATATATGTATTAAATACCAGCTGCATTAATATAGGGGTTTATTTTCCTCCATTTGGCTCCCCAAAGCAACATGATCTTACACATTGGTGTAAAAAGACATAGTTATATTTGCATAATTACAGCAATATTGTAAGTCTTTAGTGCAATAGACCTAAGAGGCTGATTTATGATTAAATATGTATGGCTAAAAGTTACCATGCTGGGTAGTGTGCATAGCATTAGACAATGACAGTTTTGGGACATAATTGCTTTAATGTGGGCAATTAAGACTAAGTGCATGTGATTTTAGTGTCTGCCCTACATTCCTCTGAATGATTACAATGATCAATACACATGATTTGTAAGTCGCTTCCTATTGATCGAATGGTAAAATGTTTGACCTTCCTTTGAGGAAGTAATTTGCTAAATTATGACACCACCTAAAGTCTTTCTTGGTTCAGAGGTGAGGGGTAATGGTGCTCAGAATTAGAAAAAAATAAAATCATTTTCCCCCCTTTTCCTGAAAGTCAGTCTCTGTAATGTCTCCACCAATTTGCCGACTTCACCTGTGGAGGGAGGAGTCTGCAACATTTGTCTTTGAAACTAGGGAAAAAAGGGGAAAAATTGAATTGCAAACTCACTCCATCTTTGCAATAAGTCCTTTTCATGAACTTTATCTGTTTACTCTCTGCCAAATCATGAGGAAGTTCTTGACCATAAGATCTCTGTTGTTTGCAAGCAGCTGGAGAAAAATGTGCAGCAGCAAAGTTGGGGAAGCGGAGCACACCGTGAGTGCCGTGAGCAGCTGGGACACGTGGCAGGGCTTCCTGGGCTGCCTGCCAGACTTAATTTAGCTTTGCATGCACAGTACCAAATAGCCTTCACTATATCACATTAGCAGGTACGAAAAGCAAACCAACAAAGTGTTCATGAAAACACATTAGCCGATGAACAGTAACTTAGTTATAGCTGAGGACCTTCCTTCCATGCTAGCATTGCCATCCTAAATATACACAGTTGCAAATTAGATCAAAATTAGTAGATACCAATGCGCTGAGATGTGTCCTGTCCCGGGGGTTCACAGAATCACAGAATCAACTAGGTTGGAAGAGACCTTTGAGATCATGGAGTCCCAACCTATGACCTAGCACCACCTTGTCAACCAGATCATGGCACTGAGTGCCACATCCAGCCTTTTCTTAAACACCTCCAAGTATAGTGACTCCACCATCTCCCTGGGCAGCCCATTCCAGGGCCCAATCACTCATTCTGTGAAGAACTTCTTCCTAATGTCCAGCCTAAACCTCCCCTGGAGCAGCTTAAGACTGTGTTCTCTTGTCCTGTTGCTGTTGCCTGGGAGAAGAGGCCGACCCCCACCTGGCTGCACTCTCCTGTTGGGGAGTTCTACAGAGTGGTAAGATCTCCCCTGAGCCTCCTCTTCTCAAGGATAAACAACCCCAGCTCCCTCAGCCACTCCTCACAGGGCCTGTGTTCTAGGCTCTTCACCAGCCCTGCTGCCCTCCTCTTCATGTGTTCAAGCAGCTCAATGTCCTTCCTAAANCCATCTCCCTGGGCAGCCCATTCCGGTGCCCAATCACTCATTCTGTGAAGAACTTCTTCCTAATGTCCAGCCTAAACCTCCCCTGGAGCAGCTTAAGACTGTGTTCTCTTGTCCTGTTGCTGTTGCCTGGGAGAAGAGGCCGACCCCCACCTGGCTGCACCCTCCTGGCGGGGAGTTCTACAGAGTGGTAAGATCTCCCCTGAGCCTCCTCTTCTCCAGGACAAACAACCCCAGCTCCCTCAGCCACTCCTCACAGGGCCTGTGTTCTCGGCTCTTCACCAGCCCTGCTGCCCTCCTCTTCATGTGTTCAAGCAGCTCAATGTCCTTCCTAAACTGAGGGGCCCAGAACTGGCCAGAGCACTCAAGGTACAGCCTAACCAGTGCCACGCACAGGGCAAGAATCACTGCAGCCTAGGTGAGGAAAGTAGCTGGAACACAGCAGATCCTTGTGTACAATATGCTCACTTCCACACTGCCGGCAAAGGCAGCACAATGGATTAGAAGGACAGAGAGACTTAAAAATTATGATATGGAAGACGGAAGATGAAACATACCACAAATCATGTAGCTAGCAAGAAACATCCTATTTACTGGCTGTTGTGCCAAGCACACACACTGTTACACAATGTCCCACCCTTAAATCCTTTTCGTAAGGAGAAGAGAGCATCAAAGAGTTCATAAATTTCCCAAAACAGCAGTACTGAACAATGAATTAAACTACAAAGCAGTTGGAATTCATGGTTAGAAAAAAAGTTCAGTCAGACAAAGGGCTGACTTGTTGGAAAACTGAAGGTAAATCTGCTTGCCAGACCTAAGAGGACAGCCCCTCCTGAAGCTCACCAGCCACTGCTGAAGCATCCTTGGCGAAATTCCTTTTCTTTCTAGCCAGAGACAGTGCTTGGACACCAGTTACAGACAGACTTTCTGGAATGAACAGGACTGCTCTGAAAGTCCGCCCTTCCCCACCCCTAACTCTACGTCAGTCCTGTGCCAGGAGTGAAGTGTATGGCTCCAAACCATAATAATCTTGTATCTAGATTTTGAACATTCCTTTTGGGTTTCTTCCAGGGTCCTAATGACCCTCACAGAGGCTTAAGGGTCCCCAGATATTTCATTTTTGAGAAATCTTACAGACCAAAGCTGTTAACACTACACCGTATATGATAGTCACTCTTAGCTGCAATTAAAAAGCCCAAACATAAGACACAGCCATGGATAAATACTAAATAAATAATTTTACACTCAAATTTCCATTTTCTTGTTCATGGTATCATTCCCTTGGCAGTAATCCATTCTCAACAGCTTCCCATGCAACCAGTGCACAAGCATTTGGTCCTATTTCTGGATGATCCAAGTTGAGCTAGCTGGTGATTATCACTGGATAAGAGGACAAGAGGATGGAAAACCGGTGGCGGCATTACTAATCAACTGTTAAACATGAGAAGCCCCAAGCAGGGTACCTTGGTGCTGAGAAAGCTGTTCATGCTCCATTTTGGAAATTTTCCCAGCACAATGTATTCAGATAGATGTGTTTCCATTATTTTTCATTTAAACTAATTCTTCTTCAGCTACTTCCTTTTTTTTTTTTTTGAATCAGATGAGTGGATTTACCCTGTATTTGAATTACATGTTACCATTCTTATTCTAAAAATGTGCAGAGACTGAGATATCCATCATCTCATTAGAGGCTCCTTGAGGAACCGATATGAGAAGGTGAAAGCTGCAGACCAAGGCACAGGAACTGTGTCAGTAGGCATCCCTGCTGAATCCATCTAGATAAATCTGTGGGAGGAGGAGTAGGCAGAGGGGGATAGAAGTGCATCTCCAACAAGCACGGACTGCAGTTGAGCCGTAGGTTGGCACGGGGGCTGCAGCAGGCACAAGGGTGGTGCCCAAGCTGGGCAGAGCCCGGCACGCTGGGACCAGTAACTGGGCGTGAAAAACAGTGGCCAAAGAGACTCGGGGGGGACTCCTGCCACGGGCATGAGGCCAGCAGAAGGCTGGCAGCCCCCAGCACTGGCCAGGGCCTGGGTCAGACAGGAACCACAACCCACGGAGCAGCTTACACCACCACTGTGTACCGGATAAATCTGGATAATCGCACACAGGGTACCAGCGTGCTGGCTGCTGGCACGGCTGTGCACACCAGCGACAGAGAGAGCCCGGTGGTTCACTGAGGGAGGCCTCGCTCTGCACTGAACCCCACCAGGGACAAGCCAGGGAAACTCCACAGAGCAGCATGGAACATAATGGGACAGCAAGACATGTCTGTGTCATGGTCTCACCCAGGATGCGGGGACAGGAGGTGAAAACTGGCTAATTAGTCTCACTCTGCCTTTCTTCATTGCTTTTCTGTGGGCAGAACTGGGACTCGCACACCTCAGTAATATAGTTTTCTCCAATTTTTATCTAAAGATTTTTTATCTTAAATTTTTTATCTTAAATATTTTATCTTAAATTTTTTTATCTTAAAATTTTTAAACACACTGTTCAGTGGAAATTCTGACCTTCAACTGAGGATGAAGCCATTGGATATTCTTTGCTCAAACTCTTCAGCTCCTGAGGTCGGATGTCAAGATTTACAGTTTAAAAGATAAGAGCTGCTGCCATAGTTTTCTCTGAATCTTCTTCCTGGGGAATATGTTTCCAGGTTTTGTTCGGCCTAAACCTCCAGGCATTGAATATGCTCCATTTTTTAATGGGCCCACTATGTAATTCCAACCTGGAGGTAGCACCTGCATCTGAGTTGGCACCTGGCAGGGATTCAGTCACCTAAAAAGAGGCCTCTGTGACATCTTAGATTCCTTGGGGACATCCAAGCTATGCCCATGGGACACAGGATCTCTGAGAGATCTGCACTGGGGCAGCGGGGATACTGTAGGGCACCTCGAATAAAAGAAAAAGGTGTGAGTGAGTGAATCTCAGCCCTAAACACTTTTATAGTCCCTAGCAAGAAAAGGAATTTTACAACATGATTCATTTCCTCCCAAAATCAATGTCTAAAACAAATTAGAGGATTGACACACTGAAAGCACTGATGTTGCTCTACTGCCTGTGAGGAGAGCCCGGGTGACTAAAGCAGGTGCCTGTGCTGTGGGCATTTAAAGCCAGGTGAGAGGACATCACCCAAAGCTGCATACAGATGTGCCTCTGCCTGCTAGTTGCTCATCTTCAGAATTATAAAATTGACTTCAGTGATCTGAATCTAACAAAACCCAGATCTACTGTAAATATATACACATGAATTCTTCCCGATTCTAGAAAAAATGTTAATGAATACTTAAAAAGCAATCACTTGTGAAAATCTTTACAGTCCAACTATCTCTTAGACATAAATTTAAGTACCACTACAAAACACAATTAAATTGTATAGTGGTTGCTATAATTAATGAACAAAACTCTTGCTCAAAACTCTCACTTGCATTGCAACTTTACTCATGAACACTTCCCTTGCTTTTCCATTGAAATATTTATGGAATAAGCTAAAAATCCATGACCCTCACTCAGGAATGCTCATAATCACGTACTTAGCTTTAAACATAGACACTGAACTTGATGAGACTTCAACACACAATTAAATTGCACAGTTCAGCCAGGACAGGTTCCTCACACAACACTTTATGTAGCAGAATCAAGTTCAAAAATCTCTTTCTTTAAGGTGTGAAATAACATCAAATATATGATTAATCAAATGACTACATTAAAACCAGTTTTTGCACAACTAAATTACTAGATAAGATGAGAAGAAAAAAGGGAAATATTAAAATGTGTCAATATAGGATTGGAAAAGAGAAACTTTAAATGCAAAACTAGTAGCAGGATTTGTGGTATTCTGCAAGTTCAAAATGCAACAGACACATTTCTTTGTTGTTGTTAATTTTGTTTTGCCTTCATATTAACTGCATCTCTTTGATGAATATTTTTAAAAATAAAATAATGGTTATCACTCGGGCTGCTTTGAAGTACTTCTGAGTTGAATGACTGGTAGCATTTATTGATTTCATAATGTGACACTAGAAGTTTTGATATGGGATTTTAAAAAATGATATTTGAAGTTAAAAGAAGACATCTTGATTAAAGCCAGAACAAATTGTTTGGCTGAGATTCAAACTCTGGTTCACATGCCTTTCCAAGTTTGTAGATTCACTTGCTTGCTAGGAGAAGCCCATATGCTTTCAATGGATGAGTTCAAAATTCATGCCATGGAAAGGCAGGAAACTGCTTCAAAGTTGGGAACCAACGGACCAGCTTAAACCATAAGGGAAAAATATATTCATAGACATTAGATATAAGAATGAGGCAGAAAGGTCTTGTGTTTAAGGGGTTCAGTTCTGAGACACAGACAGCGTGACCTTGAAACAAATCCCGTAGTCTTCCGTGCATCCGTTGCCCATATGCAAACTACTGATAACATCATTCTCATCTTCTCATGTGCAGGAAGCTGTGAGGGTGAACAGCAGCTCTACGGTGCTGTAAGTCCTAGGGCTGGCTGGAGAGATGATCTGTTGGGTTATCACTTCAAGTCTCAAAGAGACTGCGATGAATGCTACTGGTCTGGTGGGTGCAATCACTCACTGCCAGCAGCCTGGGTAATGCTAGCTCAAAAGGTACCTCAGACTCCACCACACAGGCCACTGAGTCTCTGTGCTGGGCACTTCTGCTGAGATACTTGATGAGCTTGTGGCTTCTCCAGATGAGGAGGGAACATTTAAACAAGGACTGGCCCATACCTGAGGGCTGCTCAGTACTTCGGGATGAGCAGAGCCCTGCAGCTGTCTCCTCCTGTACAGTGCAGTACATGGGGTAGTGTCCAATGTGGCTTAAAGAACGAGAGTGGAGCTAGTTCTTCAGAACGGACTGAAAGCACTAAAACTTTACAGAGATCATCTGCTCAAAAGCCACTTGGGTCCTCATTCTTTAAATAACTGACCTAATGCACCTGCTCATAAAGCAGTTTCTGCATCTCAGATGATCATCACTTCTTTTCTTGACCTTCTTCCACTGCTGGTTTCATAAGGGATGAGACTGACTTTTAAAGGAAAAATTTCCTAGTGCCATTTGGGAGGGTCATGAAGAAAAAAAAGAAGTTGTCAGTTTTGCAATGGAAACTATAGGCGGTTTCCATTGCAATAGTCGCCAGCAGGCTACTGACCGAGTTGTTAAACTCAGGGGCAAAAAAACTGTTAGGTGAGCTGGTTAATATCAAGGCTCACCACTCACTTCTGCATACTACAGACCATGTCAAAAGCTTTCCAGTAATCAGTAGAGCTTAAGAAAAGTCTCTGATTAACTTTTCTTTCATCTTTCTCTTTTCCATCTGGTGTTAAAGATCAAACCTTCAGTTCCTCTACTCTTTTAAGCCTTGCCTGTTTGACAGAAAACTTCTCATCCATCTTAAATCTAGTGTGGGCTAGAATGTCTTTCAGCAGTGGCTAGAGGGTAGATATATTATCAGATAGTAACCATATTGCTCCCTCTCCTTTTACTTTAGCTCTGTATTTGTTATTATAGGATATATCTGGGGTTTGTGAGTGTTCAGCCTCTATCCATCTACTGCAGGATAATGCTGTGCTGCTAATGCTTGGCAAATCACTGCACTATTTTGTTCCAGTTTAGGAATGTCCTATCTGTGCTTTGCATAACATTTTCCAGTTTTACCAGCAGCCCAGAATACTTGTCTCCTAGGACTCGCAGCATCGGTATTACTGAAGACACTACGACATGGGAATGATGGTGACTTGGAGAGTGCTGGGGCTGTAACTGATTGTCTGCTGGGTAAAAGCAGCATCTTCCCCTTCAACAGAGACTGCAGGATGGCAGGGATGCTCAGCCACCCCTTTGAAATCTTTGTCTTCTTGGTGGGATATGGGTGAAGACCACTGGAACCACTGGGATTGACTTGCACCTGCCATGGCATCTTCCATGGCACTCTTAGAGGTATTTCTTAGTAGCAGAAGAAAAGCAGCTCTAAGTGTTTGCTATGTGACTTACCCAAAACAGAAAAAGAGGTCACACCTCCCCAGCACATTGGGGGCCATACAGGACCACCAGTTAATAACATAGAGTACTTGGATAATGGTAAATATAGATAATTGCAAGATAATTACATTTCTCTTTATTTCAAATTCAGGCATCTTTCCAGGAACAGAAATTCCATTTTCTTCCTGGCTCTACCACCTAACATCACTTGTAGGCTATGACTTCATAGCCCATGTGAATTATCAAATCCACTTGAAATATATTCTTCAGGCTAGTTATTGTACCAGAGACTCATAAAATGTCTTAATGACTTTGCAGAGGGAGGCAAAACACTTGAAAATGAAAGATGCTAAAAGATGTGGGAAAAAGAGGAAAGCTGCCTCGGGCAAATTACACTGGGGTGGTGATGACCACTTTGTAAAACAGCGAGTCTGTGAAGGCCAAGTCATTTTTAGAGGACAGTGCAGCCAGCAGTAGCCAATCTCAGACACTTGAAGAGCACAGTATCAGGGCATCTACTTCTGGTTAGCTCTACTCTGGTCCTGTGAACTGAATTAACACTTTAGGTGTAGCCCAGAAGAGCATTTTCTCCAGGGTTTAAACAAAGGGAACACATGTAGTTTGTCTGCCATCAGAGCTCTCCATGATATAAACCACTGAGTAGCAACTAGTAATAAGAATTTTTCTTCAGTGGTGCCAAAATTACACATTTTTCTATTACTCCTATCATAGGATTTATTTATTAAGTATCTGTGCTCCATAGGCATTACACAGTATTGGGTCAAAAGCTTTTTCATGCAACCTACCCTTTCTCTCAAAGGCATTGGCCTGCAACTCCATGCCTTCATAAATCAGAGGGATGTAAACATGCTCTGCAAACCAGTTTCAAATCTAAAATTTACAAAAGAAGTAGTCAGACTGAATTTGGATCCTGCTTGTCTGTAAGGAAAGTTAAATGGGATCTTTGGGGGGAAAATGGCACAATGCCATATGTTTGTAGATCTTTCTGCCTTGCTGTTCTGAGCCTGGACTAAATAATTGGGGTGCTATTGCACTGTGAGCAACATCTTCCTGCTAGGAAGAGTATGAGAAAGTACCTTTGGAAACAATTGTTTCTGTGCCTGAACCAACGCAGCAGCTCTTGCCTGGTGCTGATCAGTACCTAATACATCAGGAGATATGCAAAAGCACATTATTGGGCAGATGTAAGCAGCTTGCTTTCATATCCTGCTCCCCAGCAGTTAGAGACTGATTTACATCCTAGAACACGTGGTTCAATACCCTTTTCACTATGTGTTGTATTATATACAACATTAGGTATTTCTGATTTCAATATAAACGTCTAAATCTGAATCCTAAATCTCAGTCTGAACAATTTGCTGTAGCAGACGGGCCCACAGTTAAATCATGTGTTGTGTAAAAAAAGCATTTCCATTTATCAGTGCTGAATTTCATACCTTTAACTATCAATTTAGGTGACACTGGAATTCACTTAAAACATTTCTTCCCAGTGTAGTAGACCCTATGTGTGAAGTTCATGCTCATATGGCAATCAATTGTATTTACAGTTATAAACACAATCACTCTGCAGTACCATGCTACTGTTCCTGCAGCTCATGTTAATGTGGATGCAGGGATTAAAGAGGACTGAGAGATGGGTGAAAATAATAATAAACGCAAACATTCTGGTTAAATAGGAGGAGGCTGCGAAACATTAAACCAGCTTTGGAAAGGAGCAACTCCTTTCAATTTTCATTGGCTCATATCATTAAATTAGGGGCATGACTCATCCATCACTACAGTATTTCAGATTTAAAGCAGCACAACTTTGATTGCAGGACAGTTCTACTGATAAAAAAGCCAAAGGGATATAATTGTGGAACAGATTTCTCATTTTTAAAAATTTCTTTGTTCTATGTTAGATGCAGATTACAGAAATGTTTTATGTTACACAGTTTGCCAGACTGCATTTTATTTGCTGAAGGGAACTAACTGTGAAATTAAATGAGCTGTTCTGAAGTTGACAGTATGCACAGGCTCCTGTGTAAATGCTTGGAGAATACACTACCTTTCCATACTAATTTTAATTCTCTAGATAATATTTGCTTGGCAAATCATGTATTTTAAATGTATATTTATCATCTCAGGAAATTTAAATGACAGCACATACCTCCTCTTTTGGTTGTAGGGTAAGTACTCATTTTGATAAATCTAAATTTCCTGTAACTGGGTAGCATAGTAGCCAACATATTTGTCTCACAATAACAAAAGTGTTTGCAAGATTAATTTGTAAATAGTTTCCACTTTTGTGATGTGTGCAGTCCACATAGTTATTATAAATTATTTTACACATTGGATTAAAGGTTAAAATACTCTTTCCCCAAACCATACAAAACTTAAATTCTTTGTTTGGTTTTTGTTTTGTTTTGTTTTGTTTTTTATTCTTATTTTAAAATTTCTAAACTACAGTTTAAGCCTAGGGAAAATCCCCTTCATTCCTGGCTCTCTAAAAACATGGAAAGATGTCAAGCTTTCCAGAGCTGCTGTTGATAGCAGGAAAACCAACACAATCTGGGCAGAATCATCATCATCATAAATAAAAGAGTAATGTTTTGATTTTGTGCTATAAATAATGAAATAAGCACCTGACTTTTATCCAAAAAATTAAGAGGCATAATTAATTCAGACACGCTTCAGGGTAATTCTAACATGCACTCTTTGTTCTCGTGTTTTATGTTCTATTTGACTCAGTTGCTAGGATGTTACTACAAAATAATACATATTTGGATCGGTATTGCCGGGTTCTGTGGGTGTGACGCAGTATCACTTTGTGAACTTCATTTCTCCTTCAGAACCTGGTAATTCTGCCAAGCTTGGTGTGACTCCAGCCTCCCATACCCACAGGTTTTTATTAGGTGGGTTGAATGAATGAATGAATGAATGAATGAACGGGAGACTCCTGCGTGCCTGGAGGGAGAGCAGAGGCGCGGGAGGCCTCGTTATCCCAGCACAGTGCAGGCAGCACGGCTGCCCCCAGCCCAGGACAGGGATTCATCTCTCAGGGACCCCTCAGCAGGAAGCAAACGATGCCCACGCTTCTCAGAGGGTGAAGGAGAAGCAGCTAGAGCTGAGGTTGAAGGACCAGAGATATCTCCCTGGTACCCTGAAGCTTTTGTAAAGGTCTGCCCTTCGGAGAAGATGCTATGATACAGCCGAGAGCAGGATGAGTGGCCTGGGCTGAGAAAGTTCCTCAATCAACTTCAGTCCTTTCTGAAATATAAATACTCCACTGTCCTCCTGGAAGAGAGCAGTTCTGCTCCAAGAACTCTGTTTCCTAAAAGCTTCATATTCCCTCCACCATACTTTAGGTCAGTAGGAGTAGGTGAATTTCCAATTCCAGCCAACAAATTTCATTAATCTTTTCCTTTCCTGTTTGCCAAGTGAAGATTCATTATTTTCTCAACTTCTACTTCTTTGCTAGCATTCATGAAGCTGATGAATCAGTTCCAATCTACTTTGACTCGTGCTTACTGGCAACTGCAGACCAAATCCTAAAGGAGCAGGAGGGATATGAAACCTCCTACAATCTCCACAATTATGGATCTCTTAACTGATGAGTTAGGAGGGAAAAAAAATCTGTCACACATAGGCAGTTCTTTTGTGGTTCTTTCAACTAATTGTGCCAAGTCAGATTCACATAGGCAACAACAAACTATAAAAGTGGCTGATTTTAACTGTGCATCAAGGAAACTACTCTTAGTGTAATAGTCCCACTTCCAAAGCCCACATGAAGCAAACTAAGTGCAGAGAATCCACCTAACTGATTATATTAGATGGTTTATCCTAGTCTCAAAGTGCATCAGGTAGGAAACAGACACAATTTGTGTGATAAAATTATCAGCAAAATTTAATCTCTCGTACACACACACACACACACACACACACACACATATGCACAGATGCATCCTAGATTCGGGGCAAACAAAAGCAGCCAGGGATTATGGGGCAAAGCTCTGGCCATCTGATGTAGCTG
Source organism: Melanocharis versteri (assembly GCA_013397845.1). Taxonomy (NCBI): domain Eukaryota; kingdom Metazoa; phylum Chordata; class Aves; order Passeriformes; family Melanocharitidae; genus Melanocharis; species Melanocharis versteri. The sequence continues at coordinate 1,328,285 of VZTG01010637.1, read as the reverse complement.
CAGCTTGTTGTGTCCGTGAGAGAAAACCCAAGTGCTCAGGAGGCACTCGACCTCTCAGCTGTAAGAATAACTGCTGAATACTGCAGGTTAGAGCACTCCAGCTCGGTCCACAGTCCCTGAATTTATTATCATGCAACACTATCAAATCAGTCACGGAGTCTTCTCCCTACTACATACCTGGTATAGCATTCCCACAAGTCCTGTCACAGGAAGACCAAACCCCTCAGATTTAATGCTCAGAATGCATGCACAGCACCCTGCTGCTCTGAGCAAGTCTTCGCCTCATCATCTTTACTTTTAGAGTAACTTTCAGAGCCAGAAAAGCTGAAAGCAGTGCCTTGCACAGATGACCACGCTCAGATCTCTCCCTTAGCTTTTCCCCTGCAGAGCAGCTAAACTGATCAAGCAGGTCCTTCACACATGGTGTGGAGCTCACCTCTGTGCAGCGGAAATTAATGGTAAAGAGGTCTTATGTCAAAAACTGGATATATTTCTTCTGAACATACCCTGTCTCCCTTCCTCTTTAACTTACTAAATCTATTTTCCATACTGAGCTCAAGCCAATTGCAAAGTGTTCAATCTTAAAGTTTAACCATTCATTCCTGTGTCTGGAAAAGACTCTCTTTTCTATGATTGCTCCAGTTCAATCTCATCTCTCATTTATCCAGTCAAGTTTCCCCTTTGACCCGTGTTTTGTCTGTCATCCCAGTTTCTCTCTGCATACAGAAAATACCTCAGCATGGAGGCTCTGCTCTTCAGGTATGTCCATGGAGGGTGTGCTGCCCTCCTGTGAGCATCCCTTTGCAGCTCTAAGGAAGTGGGCACAGTAAGCACACCCTCTGCCAACATCCTGGGAGCCAAAAATGTGCCACTGACTCTCAGATTTATCTCCCAGGCACTGCCCTAAACCCAGCCTCCCAGTTTAAGGATAAAACTTCTCACTCAAATAAATGAATTTACTACTTCAACCTAACTTTTCCTTGATTGGGTTGAAAGGTTAAGTGGAAACTGAGCAGGAGTTCAACCTGAGAGACTTATTATGTACTGAAAGGTACCTATTATATTCCATTTTAAATATCATGTAAGAGAGACTTTGCATTTGCTGAAGTCACCTCCTTCCTTCTCTCTGCTGTCAGCCAATATTTTGAGCAGTTCAGTAATGGTTTAGCCAAAACACAGTCTTTAAATTGCAAGACATATTTTTTATGCATACTCTACTTTCCATTTTGAAATGACAATATAAACCTCTTTCATGTAGCTGAAACATACCCTTTCGTCTCTATACTTAACTCACCCAAATTATACCTGAATGCTTGCAAAGAACTTTAGGAAGAATATTGGTCTATTCTAGGACTTGCAGGAAATAAATATTGTGAAATATGTTTTTCATTCCCTTTGTTCTGAAGTTTTATGACTAAGTGCTGTGCTGGTAACAGAGGTTTATCAGGAATGCCTGACTTGTCCAGATCTTGAACTCTAATAAAATAATTCAACAGAGCAAGAAAAGAAAAGGGGGGAAAGGGGCAGAAAAAGGGAAAAAAAAAAAGGAATAAGAAAAAGTAAGCCAACTACAATATATGAAAAGTCTAATTGTTACTTGTAACATACGGTCAGTGTTTCCACCACAGCTGTAATACAAAAAAAGCTGATGTTGAGCTGGTAACATCTGCTGTGTATCCCATGATTTCTATATTCCTGTTCACACTAGCTAAGGCTCTGGCCTTAATTATTTAGGCTTGGATCCTACTGGTTTCGCTTTTTTTTTTTTCTCTAAAGACAGATGCTCTTATTGAAAAATACATCTTGCAGAGTTGATTGACATGGACAAATAAGGTCCCTAAGACTGCTACTACAGAACATGGTCCTTGGTTCCTGTTTTACAAAATAAACTGAAAGAGGTAACTTGCAGTTGAAATGCAGTAGGTTATTTCTGATAATACCATAGTAAGTAATTAATTAGAACAGTTTGCAACAAAATCTAGAATGATGGAAGTCTAATGCAACCTGGAGCTTTATTTAAAGAACACTCTGTTAGTGGCCAAACACGTTGAAGCCCCCTCTGCTTCCTGTGCTGGTAGGAGTGTTCCCAAAGGACACAGTACTCACTTCTGAAATCTCAGCATAAGAGAGGCAGGAATAATTTTAAAGCAGCTCAAAAAATAATACTGCAGGCAACTAGGCTGTACATAAATAAATATTTAGCATAAGCAGATTCAATTGCAGTAATAACAAAATTAACTAAGTTGAAAAGTGAACTCCCAAGATCTTCTGTGTGGATAAAAAAATGCCACGCCATGAACACCTAATGCACCTCCCTCTTTTCCTTGTTGACAGGGAGCAGCTAACAATTAGGATGTGTTCATCAAGCCTGTGTGCTTACAGGTACCCTACCTGAAAAGGCGCTTGCCCCATCCTCCATCTGCTCACCACTTCCCTCTGCTGCAAGTTGCTATCCCTTCTCATCTGCTTGCTCAGCTGCTCACATAATTGCTCCTCACCTCCTTTCAGCCACAAGGAACCACATTAATAAGGATCTAGTACTGGCACTGTTAAAGTAACCTGCCTTGCTCCAACTGAAAGAGGTCAAGGCAGAAGACAAAATGTTAGAGGTGACAAGAACTTGGGGAAGGGGTGAGGGAGCATGCACAAGACAGCAGCTGAAGACCATGTGGGCACACGCTGATTAGAAACAAAGAGATATATAGCTTTGGGTACGTAAACAAAGATCTCCCATTGCCCTTAGCAGAGCAGAAATGAAAAAGAGTGAATATATGGGTCACTGAACACTCATAAGACTGTTTACATATAGTAATTTGAAAAATATATCAAGCCTGGCTACCTATCTTAAAATGAAACAAAACAGTATCTTTGCCATCCCTAACTGACCTGTTTTTCTTATATGATGAAGTGTTACTGGAACAATGTCTTTCAGTGCATCCATTCTGCAAGTAATTCTGCATCCTTCTCTGAATTTCTAAATTGGTTGAACTGAATGCCAGCAGAACACCAGCCAAGAGTGCTGCACGTCATAACGTCGCTATATCATAAAAATAACATTCAGAGGGAATAGATTGTGAAACCTAAATTAACAGCTGGGCCGTGTTTTGGTTAATGTAACACTCTTAAATCTGAAAAACTGCTAAAATATAAACAATATGGATTTTTTTTTAATTCCAAGTGTAAGCATTCAGTTGCTGAGGAAGCCGACCTGAACAACTCCAAGTAACAAGAACATTGTCTTCTGAGATGCTACTGATATACCACAAATTGGTTTAGAAACCTGCTACCTTTTATATTGTATGAGACATCCAGGGCATTTTATGAACACACCTCTAAGAAACTTGGCAGAGGCTTTGAGAAGCAAACAGAACGTTACTTGGAAAACATTAATGACCTTTATAACATCTGGTGTTTGATCCCAAGATAAACTTTGGGCAACATCCACCCTTCAACTCTTCTAGTGCTGTCAGCAGAAGACAGGGAGGGTTTTCTCAGCTGGGAGTGCCAGGTGGTCCAGGTGCACTCAGGGAGGAGGGCTGGCCTGCACCCACCATACTCCCAGTGCTAAGCCTTCAACAGCTGAGCAGGTTGTGCCAGATGCACAAACCAAGGCTGGTGGGACTGTGCTGAGATGGCTGCTGCAACCGAGGTGTCTCCTTCTGGGGTGTGGCCACACATCCAGCCATGTCTGACCTGCTGCAGTCTAAACTCCAGGAAGGAAATGACAATGTGTTCTTCTTGCCTGAAGCTGAAGCTATATTTCATGGGACTTGACTTTACAGACCCCATTTTGCATGGTTCACAACGCCTAGGCATGGAAACCAAAACTTCAGCTGTGTAGGAAAGTCTAGAGAGCCTATGGGAAAAAACCCAAAACTTGAGAGACCACTCTGTACCTGTGGTCAGGTGTACTGGAGCTAGACCAATATTTAAAGAGAAAAAGATTGACAGTAGCAGCTGCCTTGTCACTTTCTGCCATCCAAAGCCTGTGTACAAACAAGAAATCTGCCATAATGAATAAATCTTAGATGGAATAAATGAATGAATAAATAAGTGAATAAATAAATGAATACATCTTAAATCTTATCTGGTTCCGGCTGGCTCTTCACCCTCGTAGGCCAATGGTCTGCTAGTGAGCTACGCAAGTACTGTTCCAACTCCCAAGTTCCACCATGTCATATCTCTTCAGTACTGCCCTAGAGAAAGAGGGGGAAATGCTAGTGAAATCGGGTGGAAGCCACATGTTCAATTGCTTTTTTGCAACTCCTCTCTCAAGGATTTCAGTTCTCACTGTGAAGTGGAGGAATCTTCCCCACACAATCGGCTGAACCGTTCACAATAGATAACTGTCTCCTTAGCTCATTACTCAAAGGCCTGTCTGCTGTCTCACGTGCCTGATGCTTTTCAGCTCAGGAGCTGCCTCTTACACCATGTACTGTCTCCCACAGCTGTCCAGCAAGATGCAGTCCAGGAAAATCCACCTAAAATAACATAGCAGAAGCCACCCCAGAATCGTGTGTACATTGGATTTCCAAAACAATCTTACAGAAGTACAGAGCTGGTTTAAAGCAAACCTGTTTCGTCTCTGCAAAGCTCATCAGTTGATAATAAGTCAGTGTATTTCCATTGCCACTTGGTGTCCCCAAACCTATTAGCAGCTCACACAAGCTTGGCAGGACAGGTACAAGCTGGATGAATAAATGGGATCTGATGCTTATATTTTGTTTTGCCAAAAGACTGTGCTGACACCAGCTAATCTTATAATGTGTGCCAGGCTCAGCCTACACCTCCTGCAGAGGCTGCTAACTGCAAGAGTTACACAATGCCTTTGCACTGTACAGCCTGTTCTCAGGTTCACCAGGCCTCCAAAGGATGGGGAAAACCCTAAATGCCAGGAATGCCTGGGCTTTTGTGTTACAGGCCCAAATAGAAAGCTCAGTGCTCCAGCACTCCTTCCTCCTTGCCCATCTATACTGCAGACCTAGTTAAAGCAGTTTTGTCGTCTCTGGGAATAACCCTTAGGAGGTCTATGCATTTTATGACAGGGATGACTGCTAATCAAAACCCCTAAGCTTCCCCTTTTCTACCATTTTCCAGGATCTGCATTTGCTCCCCGCACAGCTTCAAAACATTGCAGTGTCAGTGTCCTCAGTGCTCTGAACACCAGGGAGGCGTGCAGCAGGGCCAGCGCTCCCGCACTTAACAAGCATTTGGGCTCCAAATTCCACGACAAGTCTCACGTATCACACTCCCCTCAAGAATGTGAGCAGGCAAGTTGGCCAGACAGCTCTGGCATTTGGACAGGGGTATGGCCTGATCAACAGCTGAGTGGAGTCAGAGAGACTCCTTCTGTTCATTTCAACCAGTTGTAGAATGGGAGCCTGTGCAGCACAGATTTAATGCCATCTTTGCAGAGATCACTCCCACTGGCATTAGCATTCATTACCTTCAGTGACTGATTAGCATTCTGTAAAACACCGCCGAGTGTGCATCTCATCCCGGTGAACTACTGAAGCTCCCCTGTAATGACCAATGTTCTCCCACCCCAAACCCCCCCCAAACCAGCTGGAGCTACCTGGTGGCTGGGACAGGGAGGTATCAGCAAGCCCTTTAGGCTCTCCCTCCTCCAGAGACCTTCTAAAGGGTCACACTCTGCCTTCCATTTCTCATGAGAGACCTGCATCTCTATGTGTAAATGGAGGCACTAAGTAGTAGCCACCAAGGCAAAGAGAACAGGAGGGAAGGTTTCCTTCTGGTGGGTTATTTTGTGTAGCTGGCAGGTTCACTCTGTATTTTCAGTCTGCCATCACTTTGGTTCTAGTACTTCTCTCTCTCCTGCTCCTCCCCTATACACAGTGACAGAAAAGCCTTAAAGAATAATTTGTGACTGTAAATGATCAGGAAGCCTACAGGTAACACGCTTTTGTAAGTGGCTGGATTGCAACTTGACTGTGCTCTTTTGATACAGTAAACTGCAAAACAAAATCACAGGTGCTGTAAGAGCCTATAGATTGTTTTCTATAAGGCCATATGAATATTTTATACCACTGTCATCTCTGAGCATTCTTGGCTGACTTGTTATCTTGCACGATCTGGAAGGAGTAGTTTGGCAATAAGACAGATCAGTGGGGGCAACGTGGAACAGCACTTCAGCAAGAGGTGTTGCACTCATGATGCAAATGAGCCTCTTGACCTTGAGCTTCCCCAAGTGTGCGGTGTCACTGAGCGGGTTCACGACAGTGTAACACCACACACACAGCAGGCTGGGACGTGGCTGAACAGAAATAATCTTTTCTAGATATTCTTTAGCACAGAAGCCTACCTTATAAGAACTAAGCATATGGCATTTTTAAGGCAGCCCTGGCTCCAAAATATGTTATTCTGAGATAACACAATATGACTCAACACAGCAGCATGAGACAGAGGTGACATGTGCAGGTAAGTTGTCAAAACAAGTGACAGATGGAGTTGTGCTAAAAAACATTCAAGATATTTGCTTCTTAGCTTTTCTCCAACATGCATCTCCCACACAGTTTTAAAAATTTACCTTGAAGTGCCTCTACATAATCTAATGTGATGAAAGAGAGAGAACACGAGTGAAAGAACGAATTGCAGAGTTGTTACAGATAATATGCGACATATAGCAGATACCAGCACACAGCAAATAGCCCTGTTTGCTGACAACCCATATTGCTTTGGAATAGTTTGGCACAAATTGCCTATACTTGTATGGTGTGTATTTTCTCCTTTTTCTTACAGCTCTAGTGATTTGAAAGGCAAACTCCTCAATGATCAAGGAAAGTGAAATAAATCAGTTCATTACCACAGTATGAGATTTAGCACAAATCATCAGTGCACGTTTTCTTGTAGGACACACTGTTCTTGTGCCCTTTAAAAGGAAGTGACATGACCCCCTGTTTATCTGATTGACATGATTTTGATATATATATGTATTTCATGAATACTGTAATACACTATTCCATTTCTGATCCACACATCAAAAGGATGCTTTTCTGCATTTCTTTATATCTGGAAAATAAATACTTTGAAATGGGATGTAACATCACCCTGGTCTGTTTGTTGCTGTAATAGACCATTATTTGTTCTGCAGAAGCACCTGATATTTTAACAAAATCCACTCAGAGATGAGTTCAATCGGCATCAGGGAAGCAACTACCACAGTCCAAAATACTTACATTAGAGAAAGTTAAAGGGTTTAACTAAAGCTCTGTTTCATCATGGATTTATTTTATTTATTACTTTATTTATAACTATTAAAAGAAGATACCCAGCTCAGAATATTTACGCATTTCAGTACAGATTTGCACCTAATAACATCTCCTGCAGTTGCAAATTGGAAAGTGGAGATTGGGGATGGTGGTATGTCCCTTTAAATAATCCAGCAGCTCTTTCCTGGTTCTCACAATGTGCTGTATTTTGGGGATCTCAGTTACACACCATTAGTGGCTGCATTTGTGCTATTTGAAGCCTGTTTGTACATAAAGAAAAAGAAGCAACAACGGTGACATCCTAACTCAGAAGCATGGCAAAATGGAAAGTCTATTGCCATTCAGGAGATGAAACACAAAAGCTGTAAGTTTAGTGAGCAAAAGAAATTGACTTTGGAAAGAAGTGTTGCACCTCAAGGAAATAGTACATCCTTGACAATGCAAGAAATAAAGAGCCAAAAAAGGGATTTCGATAAAGTCTGTGTTCCTCTCCAGGTGGATGTGTATCTGTTCTGCCCATCCTCACGTCACCCCATCGAATATAAACACCCTGTAGCCATGCTAATGCAAAACAGTCTAGGCAGGGTTTATGAGCTCATGCTCAACTTTATGCTGACCATGGCTTCCTGCACAGTGCTGTGGCATCTGGCTGGCTTGGTCATGGGATCCTGGAAACACCCAGTCATTCCCCCTTCAATGAGCAGTCAGAAAAGGCAAAATCTCTATGGTTTGATGAATCCTGTCTTAACCACCCCCAGGTGGGATTCTGTAGGTTGTGAAAAATTACCTGTTCCCAAAGCCACTGGCAATAGCTGTTGTCAGTGAACTCTGGCCACTAAAACCAGAAGCAATGGGGACAATACTGCAACATAATTTCTGGTATGTGGCTGACCTATGGAAAATAACAAACATGGCAGAGACCCATGAGCGTGCAATGGGTAAAATGGAGCACTGTCAGAGCAATTGCTGCGGGGCTGATACGATCCTGTTCCTGCACGCTTCCATGATAGAGCCCATGACTGATGCAAATCCAGGAAGCAGGAAGGAAAAGGCCGTTTGTGCAACATCTGCCAGGCTCCCATATGGCAAGTTCCAAACTCACTATTGCCTGATGACAGCATGCAGATTAGGGCATCAGTGTGGCTTGAACTGGAACTGATCTTTCACTGACTTGAATAACTTCATGGCATGGATTAAGAGGGGCGTAAAATTCATCTTCTCATCACTGTTGGTCCCTTGCCCATAAAAGTTATTCCAAACTCAAGAGCATTAAGGAAGGGTATTCTGAAAACATACATAAAGAATTGAAACTATTTGGAGCTTTTATTTATACAATGTGCACTCAGCATAGTGCTAGATGCTTAATTCAGCTCTTTTGTAACTATGGGTCCTTTTTGTACATTGTATAAAGATATATGTCAAGCCTTGCATGAGACTACCAGAAGTATTTTTTAACCCTTGTAGCATTAAATCCTTAGCTCTCAAACAATTGTTTCCATCTGTTCAGCTCAGAGCACTCACAAGGGCAGGGAAATGTTCACCACCTCACTTAGGGAAACCAAACAGCAGAAAGGTGATTGGGAAATCAAGTCCCCTGGCTTCCACACCACATCTACAAACCCATTCTTTTTATGGACAGTCTGAGGTACTGACCCCAAACACTGATAATGTAAAAGCTATTTACATCCCATGTTACATCTACACTTTTAGTACGACTGAGCAACCTGCAAGACCCAACAGGGGTGCACAAAGCTCGTCTGTCATCATGCACGTTCCCCTCAATCTTTCATTTAACTTTCCCTTGCCTGGGAGATTGATAACTGGTATTTGTGCTGCTCCCAGGGACTGGAGTCACACGCTGTTATGTCAGCCAGAGACAGGCAAGCTGGCTTGGCATCATTTGGTACTCAATGAAACTTTGTAAGTTGGAAAGTTTCATTTGAACTAGAGCATAACTGAGTTTGTCTTCCCTTAAATAGAGGCTGATAGAGAGAGTAAATGGAGGGAGAAGTGGGGGGGAAAAAAGACAAGAAAGAACCCATCTAGTCTGCAGACTTGATAGTCCTGTTTGGGGCTTTTTTTCAGGAGTCTCCTGTCAAGACCTGCTGACATCTGAGCTCTGTTGAGTCTTACAGTGGTGATTTAAGATGTTACTGCATCCCTTGCTCTCCCCCCCCTTCTGCTAAAGGTTATAGCCTACAAATGAAGCTGTTAGCAGAAAAGAATATTTTCCTCTTTCTTGGCCATTCCAGTTGAAATTCTGGCCTATCAGTTTAAACATTTTGGTGCAAGGCAAAGAAGGATGGGACTGGGAGGACTGTAGATGTCACCTGGTTCACGCTTCTGCCTGTAGGCTGGATCAACTGCTGTGTCCCACATGACAGATTAGTCTCACATTGTCTTAAACCCCCCCAGTGCTGGAGATACTGCAGCCTACACGATCCATGCAGCTAATGAAAATTAGCTGTACAGGGCCTGTACAGAAGTACAGGGCCTGCAGCAGGCTTCCACAAATGCCCACTAGGGTTTTTTTGCTAGCAACTATAGCTTTTCAACATTTTCCAACCAATTTCCTAGATTTCAGATGCAAATAGCACATGGGATGATGTCAAAAGCCTTCCTAAAACCCTTCAGGCCTAGTTCTCTTGAGAGAGACACTGTATTTGCTATGCTGTAGCCCAGGGACATGATCTTCATTCCCAGAAGCCCTGTGACTACTCTAGTTTCTTACAGGAACTACAAGTAAATTTGTTAGGACACTGATGTCTCAGTTGCATTGCATTTTCTGCATTGGTCTGTCTAACTGCATCCCATTACAGTTAGAAACCATAAGTCTTTGATCTTAAGGCTACTTTCCCTCCTTTTCCCTGTGTTTGAATTGAAACATTTGTGATTTAGCTAAACTGGATTTTTACTATCCTTCCTCTCTTTTGTTTGCACAGGAACTCTTTGCACTTGTGCTTTTAATACTGTTCTTGAAGGATCTCCTAAATCTTTGACTGAAAAATCAAATGTTTGATTTTTCCTTGGACAAGATTTCCTGGTTTACCTTCTTAAAACTTTACATTGAGGCTACATGAAGGAAAGACAGTTCCTGTCCTTTGGCTACAACCCATGTATCTCTTCTGTTCCATGTCCTACACACAGAAAAATTTATAGCATCTCTCAGTACCTGCCTAAACCATCTGCTTCCTTTATTTTCCAGTGGCTGGCTGTGTCTTACTTCTCTGTTTCTAAAAGAGTCTGTACTCTAGAGGTGTTAACTGTTTGTTCATGTAGAACCTTATTTCCTGGATCTTCCTGGTTGCCATTGCAAGCTCACACGGCAATTGCATCCAGATTCTTTTTCCCCTGGTAATTTTTACAGGTCTCTCACTCTCTCTAACCTGGCCCTGAGAGCATTGGTGCACATCCCTGAGACCCAGCACACCCCATCTCCCTGTGCTCCTGCCAACACGAGCTCGCCCTTGCCAGCTCTCTGGGTAACCTGGAGCAGCCACAAGCCACCGGGGCTCACAGGGTGTGGGGAAGTGAGCCAGGGGACTCACACCCCCTGCTCTGTAAAAACCACAGAGCTCTTTGAAATTAAATCTTCCTTGACAGAGTTCGGGCTAAACTACAGGAGTGAGACCCTGACAAGAGCCGGGTTCCCCTGCAGCACTTCATGCCTGCGCCTCAAAGGCACGTGGTGAAAGCAGGGGGACAGGTGGGGGGACTGGCAGAGCTGGGTGTGCCCCTCTCCCAGGGACATGTCCCTCCTCCAGGAGACATGGGCCCCATCCTGCACTCAGCTCTCTCCCTTTTAGTGGCGTCTATTTGGGGTCACACCGAGTACCTTCCACTGCCTCCATAAGCAGACCTTTAACTGTCACGGGAAGCATCCTCTCCCTGGGGTGAATTTCCACCTAATATTCAGACGTGGCAGTGCATGTTTATTTCCCAGGCTCTGGGAGCTGATCAGGTGATTTCTGGGTATTTTGTGAGCTGCCACGTTGCCAGTTTTTATTAAACGCCAAACAGAATTTGCCTTCCCTGGGAGATGAACTGAAATGATCTCTAGAAGTATTGGTATGCACAACAAAACTTTTACATCACCATCAGCAAAGCAGAATATTTCTGTTCCCATTATTTCAAGTTGAATAATTTAATGCTCACCCTTTTTAAATTTACCACTTTTAAATTAAAAACTCATTAAAATGTTTCAATAACAGTTAATATTAGCATAGCAATAAGACATACCAAGTGGGCATTACCAGGAGATAATTGACCTGATCTGTAAATTGGTGCCCTTGGCTTTACCTCTGGATGTCAATCAATTAAAGCAGTCAATCATCCCCAAGTAGTGCCTGCCTCAGCAGGTCTTATTGCTTAATCATATAACTGTTGAGCTAATACCATTCATATTTCTGGACAAAAAATTCCACTAGGAATTCCCATTCATTATCACATCAAAATTAACAAGATCTTGAAATGCATATTATATTATTCATAGCATAATACTCTGCCAAATGGAAAACATAAAAATATATCTACCCCTCTTTTTTTCCATTTTTTTTAAAGCCTGCCGTTGTTAATTAGCCATTCTTTAGGATGATCAAGTAATTGAGATACAGGTTTTAGATCAGGTTCACAGGGAGTATGTGGTCAAGTTAATGAGTCATGAAGAGACTAAAATGTCACTGTATAGAAAACTGACTTGTGCTCAGCTGATATTAATTGCAGTGGCACCGGTGAAGTCAATAGCTCTATGCCAATTTACTGTAGGTGAAGATCAGGCCTTATGTTTACAAGAGTGTGGAATTTAGTGAATGACTTTTAATCTTCTATATAATGAAATTTAGTACATGTAATTTTTTTAACTCTTCAGATTCTGCCTAAAAGCCTTTGCTGGCATGAATTGTTCTACTTAGGCTAATGACTTGGCAAAATATCACATGAATAGAGAATTAAATGGATCTGCCTGTGCCAGTTAAAACTAACAGATTCAGACCCTTCGTGAGTTGAAAGCTGACTATATATATTAGGAAAATCCTTGCCTTCAGGACAGCCATGCAAGTAAATGGAGCCCAGGACCTCAGTCCTGCACATATTTATTCATGTATATTGTCTACTGGAAGGGGCTTGTGAGTGTTGAGCTAAGCACATGAACACAGATTACCAGGATGAGGGCCTAACTTCCTTTTTTGATTCAGAGATGTAAATGTGTCTCGTTTTGAACATTAAATAGGATGTAAATCAAATAGGCTTGATCATTATTGAAGTGCTGAAAAGCTATCATTTTGAAAGGAAGCATCTTGCTATTTTCTCCATAATGAAGCAGCAGACACAACGTTATTAATGATAACTGTGTCTGGATTGTGCATTCAACCAAGATAAGAGTCAACATGTTTGGTAACATCAAAGAAAACCTGATACCTCAAGTATAAGAAGATTAGTATTTACAGTGATCTGTAGGGTTGGCAGTTCCAAGAAGTTGAACAGACAATGCCAGGAGGGACAATTAGTAATAAATTGGCACTGGGATTCTCTCCTGTGCTTGAAATCTGGCACTGAGCGTAAACACACGTTTGAAGGTTTTGTTTAGAACTTTCTGCTGCAGCCAGAGTGGGGCTCAGCAGAGTGAGAGTTGTTACAACACGCTGGGAAAACAGAGACAGGTTCTCTCACTGGCACTGAAAGGTGTCAGGTATTTTGTACAAAGGCTTCAAGGACAACACCTCCATCACGTTCTGTGAGACTCACCCAATCCTTTTGGACACGCCACTGCAAAGCTAGCGTGTGAAAGTTCAGGGATCCAGAGATTATTCCGTAGAACATTCGGTTAGGCCATAAATCATCCCAGAATCACATGGTACATAGTCACAGAATAAAGGGCTCTTTATGGTAAACCAATTTTTTTTTTTTTTTTTTTTTTTTTTTTAGAGACACGGTAAAATAAAAATATCCATTTTAATGCATTCATATTTACTTCTAATATTTATGCACTGGCTTTAGCATGAAAAACACGGATAGATCCCAAGTCACCCTTATGTGTAGCTGTAGTTGCTACAGTTGCTACAGGAATTTACAGCCCTGCTTGGAGATGGGAAATTAGCTAAACACTGCACATTAGATATTTTTTATTTATTTTGATTTAAATGGCACTAGCAATGGTGAACACATTAAAATAATTTAAAAAGTATCCGGGAAAACAGGAAAGAGTGGAAAATTCCTATGCCTGATGCTCACCTTACTTGTGTTTGGCATAGCTCACTATGAATGAAGTCAAATCATCATTACATGTTGATAAAGGTGAAACTAACCCACTGGAGATGGAAACCCAGGAATATTTCTGCTAAATTTGACATTTGCACCTCACATTATTATTGAATGCTTTTATTACTGGATTACTTTCACTGCATACCTCACTGAAATCAATAGGAGGTATTGATGGTATCGAGCCCTGGAAATTACCTTTTGATGGAACATCTATACGACATGAAATGGATCTTCATGATATCTCTCTACAATAGATAAGTGTCACTGGATCCAGTTACAGATGAGAAAAAAGTTTAAGTGACATGGACAAGGCACATGCTAGAGGTAACCAAACGCACATGCTAGAAAATTCCCTTTTCATTTAAGGCTAAAAGTCAATTAATTGGTAAATACATAGCATTGATTCTCCTTTTCATGTCCCCTCAAATATAAAAGTCAAACTATAATGACCAGATGTGTCAAAGTGAAAGCTAGAAGCTTCTAAAAACACTGGCTGTGCTATTAGCAAGCCATATCTATTTCCTACCCCCCTTTCATTTAGGTCAACATTGTCCAAGTTTTTCAGTATGAAACCTTTCACAATAAAGAAATTATAAAGAAGTAGTGATGGGTTCATGAGATTAACGTAGTATGGGCTCATAAAGGATCACAGATCCCTACAACAATTCTGTATTAGAAGAGGAATGATGTATATAGTTGCCTTTAATGTAATTTGCAGACAGTAACAAGGACATTACTAGTTTGCAAAAGCATTGTAATTCAAAAATTTTCATGTTAGATAAATATTTTAAAATTATTTTAAAAATACTTCATGAACAGACTATTGATGTTTCCTTTTTCACAAGCAACTGAGCATGGAGAACAGGAACAAAGTTCCTTTAAACTCTGGCATAGCACTAACTTCAGAATGCTTCAAAGGTTTATATCAGGTTTCCCAGATTATATAAACTACAAAGCCACAATTACACAACTCATGGCTCTTTCCAAGATGATCCTAGTTACACAGTTATTACACTTTGTTTCTTTTTGGCTGAAACATATTAAATATTTGCCAGTGCAAAAGTGTGTTTATCTGGAAAAACAGCTACTCTCATTATTGAATAGGCAAGAAAACCCCAACAAACACAACAAAAAACAAAAGAAAAGAAACTAACCACTTGTAATGGTACAATTCTTTGCTTACAACTGAAATATAAGATTCTGAGTTTACATTATTAAAAAGCATTCTGAGGAATTTCTTTTGAAATACTGGTATAACATATAAATTTTTGGATTTGAAACTCATGTATCATGATGTGTCTTCATCACACTGTAGCATTAAAAGCTCCTGGGAAATGCAATCTTATCGGCATCACTGCACACCATAACATCTTGGTCTAGGCGTCGGGGGGGTGATGGGTCAAACCTTTGCCACAGTTGAGATGTTTGGGTGAACAGCCCACAAAATCGATATGAACATTTGGGCCGTATCTGAACAAATCAGCAGTAGTTCATTTGCAAAACTCAGCTGAAGGAAATGTTAAGAACAGCATTTCTCACATGAGGTTTCAGTAATTCTGCCTTTGTTATGGATACGTCTGTAACAGCCCTCTGGTATTTGGGTAGAAATCCAAGTAGAGTGTTCAGAAATGTGTAGCATTTAATATGAATCAAAGTACTCTGATAAAAAAATAGTTTGGCCCTTTGCTGCTTCTTAGGTTTCCAACTATTAACTGACCAGGTTTCTCCAGCTGCCAGCACAAGTTACACTGTTTAAGCACAACAGAGCATTTCTGGGGAAATCTTGTGCTGCCCATCTCAGCAGGTGTTAAACCTCCTTGTTGGACAGTTTTGGAGCTCACCACATTTGACCATTGGTTATAAAAGATGGACCCAGCATCAAAATGCATGAAAAAAACTCCTTTAATTAATGAGATAATACAAATCCAACTCTGAACTTTACTGCTTGAACCTTTCCCCGTGGCAGGGTCAAACCAGAGCTCAACTTAAACATCCTCAAATTTCAAGAATACTTGGATTCAGCTCCAATTTTGGATCTAAACTGGATGGCTTTGATCCACTTGTTATGAAGTCTGATCTCATCCTGGATAAGAAGTAGCATTACTCAATAAAGAGAGTTAATACTGGAACTGTGACATTGGGAAAACCTGCTTGACAAGCAAGCTTGTTTAACCAACAGAAATAGGTTGCCAAGATCATGAGCTAGGGAACAGTTTAACAAAAATCAATGAAGAAATTACAAGTGACTAATAAATTCACACAATGAGTATAAGCAGCTGAAACTAGAGAAGAACCAGAGACAGAGACTGTAAACATTTTGGACAGAGGGCGGAACCTTGCCATTGCTGCACCCGTAAAACCACAACTTCATCGGCTCTCTTAAAGTGATTGGGTTCTACCTGGTTAAAACCCAGGGGATTTAAGAAAATCTGCAGTAGCTGATTGTTGATGGTTTAATTGCTAGTCTACTTTCCTTTACAGGTTTGACCTTAATCTGTTTATCATCACCTAAATAGAAGTGTCTGACAGAAGGTCCCTCTTTGTAATACCACAATTGCACCTCACAAAACCAGAGCTTGAACACAGTAAGTCACAGAAGCAGCAAGGAAACAGAAATGCCCTGATCCTAAGCAGAGAGGAGATTTACTAGAAAGGTGTTGCACAGAAGAAAAAAAGTAAAAAGTTAACTTTTCTTTTGGGGAGTTTGAGGTTTTTGTCTTCCCACAGCACTTATGGAAATGGATGAGCAACAGCTATGGCATGAGCCAAGGCATTTCGTTCTTTTGCCCTGTTGGCAGGTCAGAGTGTGGGCAGCAGTTAAGAGTGAGCATTCTTCTGTCCTACAGGTGTTACAACACAGTAAGTTTGATTTAAGCTTGTGTTCCTGACCCCTATGTCTCCATGCTGTAACAGAGGCTGAGCGACATTTGCCTTGATTGAAAGGATGGAGAAGGTGACCACAATGGACAACTTGCTCAGTAAAAACACAGCATTCCACGCAGAACTCCATTAAATATGAGATTACTTTTTAATAGTGTTTTTGCATCCACTGCATCGATATATTTCACCCTGCACCGAGGCTGTGCCATCTACAGTTTCATGGCCCCTCCCTTCGTGTGACCCGCAGCGTGCAGGGACCTGCCCTGTGGAAACGCCGTTGTCTCACCCCGCAAGGACGCAGCAGCTGAATGGTGATCCCTGCCAACCTGTTAGGTCAGCATTATCCTACAGCAACAGGAGGGCTGGGATGCTCATGTACCTGTTACTCAGCAAGCCACACCACTACAATTAACACAGAACAAAACAGCGAATAAAATGACTGCAGGCGTTAAAACGCAGAATGAGGTAAAAAAAAAGACAGCACGCAGGTTGCAGCACACTTGAGCAAAAGAAAAATGTTTGCTATATTTAATACATCTAAATGAGTTCTGTTTATATTTCCCAGCCTCTGGAAATTTGAACAAGCCGTATGTCAGCTGTTTCCCGAAACTCTTGGTAGCACTGGATATACCCACTGCACGCTCTCCTTATCTGGACACTTCCATCTCACATACCCAGCACCATCTCTGGAAGCTTTCCCCAATTGGTTTAGTAACAGTTGAAACTTGCTACCAGTCATCAGACAAGTTCATTTGGATCATATGGCAGAGTATGGCTCAGAGCTGTCTGGAACATATTCAGGGATGCACGGAGCCTGCGGGGCCTTCCCCAGATCCCACTGAAGGGACTGGGGACCCCTGAACAGCATTGCCCACTCCTCAACAGCACTGCCCACTCCTGAACAGCACTGCCCACTCCTGAACAGCATTGCCCCCTCCTGAACAGCATTGCCCACTCCTGAACAGCATTGCTCACTCCTGAACAGCACTGCCCACTCCTGAACAGCATTGCCCCCTCCTGAACAGCATTGCCCACTCCTGAACAGCATTGCTCACTCCTGAACAGCATTGCCCACCCCTGAACAGCATTGTCCACCCCTGAACAGCACTGCCCACTCCTGAACAACACTGCCCACTCCTCAACTGCATTGCCCACTCCTGAACAGCATTGCCCAGCCCTGAACAGCCCCATGTTTGTGCAAGATCACTTCAGATTCAGAGAGAGCTGGGGTGAACACAGGACGTAGTTGCTTTTCCCCTACCTTACCACAAAAAGTGTTATCAAAGGTTTCCGATTCTCACCATTGCAACAGCACTAACAAAAATGCCATTTCCTTGCATTTCTCATCAAAGGCTCATTTTCTAATAGAAGGGGAAATACTCTCGGCTTGGGATGTTAGAATGACAACAGCAAGCATATACACAGCTATAAATTTGACTCTGAAACATGTTGAAAGGTTAGATTTGTAAAAATGTAGGCAATTTGACACCTCTAGATCACAGCAAACACAAGGCCACAAAACTGAGCTTCCAGACTGTCAGTTAATTCCAGGCTCCTAAAAGTGTCTCTTGGAAACTATTTCCACAGGGAGTGAAATAACTAATGTAATTGGAAACACTGGAGAATCAATGGGGAATGAAAGGGGATAAAGAGAGGCGGAAAATACACACCAAGATGCACACATAGACATACAGTATAATTAGCTTCAGTCTATTGTATAACAGAGTCATAACAAATGAGTCAGCTCCTTAGGTGGTGTAATTAGACTTCAGTGGACCAACCCCAATTTATAGCAGCTGATAATTATGATATATAATTATATGGACTGATTCTGATCGGTATAAATTGTTAGTAAACTTCAATGAGGGCAATAAGGTCAATCCAGTGAAAACATTGTGCAAGTGAAATACAAATCAGATGCCCAATAAAATATTGAAGCATCTTATGATCACACAGCTGCTCTTATCTCAGGCATTTTTTTAATGAACTTTATGTGGACAGGAATTGCTTGGGGGTCCATTCAGATGTGGTCATTTCTGTGATGCTACTCAGCAGCTCTTGACTAGCTGCAGAAACTCTATATGCCAGCTGGGAATGGCAGGGCAGGGAAATGTTACATCCATTTGGAAGTGCAGGGGAAAGACAGTCTGGGAGGAAGAAATTGGCCATGCCTGACTTAGGACAGGGTATGGCATCTGATTGCTACGTGCTTTCAAAATGCATCACCTAACAACCCACTGGAGCTCAGCAACTTCTGCCAACCGAAACCATCAACCCCTTAAAACATCGGACGTTTGGGTAGAGCTGCCTGCAGTTCTCTTAAGATCTCCAGGATGAAATGAGTGCAGAGACACACCTTAGACCCCATCTCCAATATTTATGCCTGTCTGTGAATCTTGCCTATTAGCAAAAACACAAAGAGAACTCCAGAATAAGCTGTTGGATTTGGTATATTGCTGGCTGTGAAAGCAAGCCAGGGTTCCTCCAAGAGCAGATAACAAGCACATCAGGAATTGCTTCTGATGTCAAATCCATGTCCTTATAGCTGACCTCATTAAAGGCTCTATCGTGCTCCCACTGAAACCGATGGCAATGATTTCTACAGTTTGCTATGGGATGTCTATGTACCAGTCAGCCTTGAAAGTCAAAAAATGCTTGGCTGTTTCTCTGTCTGCCACTTTCACCAGACTTCTTGATGTATTTTGGGGAGGGCTGAGGTCTCTGCAAACATAGATGCAGCTTCAGGGATTGCCCCGAGGTGCTATCAGTAAATAGGAGATGCCAAGAAGCTGTGCATGCTCTCTCCCTCTCCTCGGGGAGGGGTGAAAAGGGACCTGCTGTGCCATGAGCCACCACAAACACAGACCCAGGGGCTGTCCAGCTCGCACCAGAGCAGTGCTATAGCTGCAACAGTGTTGCTGCTCTCCAGCTGAAACCCTGCATTGCAAAAGCACCAGGCTGGGCTGCTGGGCCATTACCTGACGCTGCTTTCCTAACAACATCCTTTCTTTTCACGCCCACTGTCTGAAATCAACACTGTTCACACCCAAGAGTTGTGACCCCTAAGCCTCAGCCCAGTGTGGAGGTACTGCACTGAGCTGGAACTGCCCTGGCTCTCAGCACACGGCAGCTCTGCGCTCCCTGAGGCACAGCTGCACCTCTGGGCTGCAAGGGCTTGGTACTCAGAGCTACAACACGTGTGCCACCATCTCTCCTTCCACCTTCTTCCTCCTCCGAGAGAGGTGCCAAGACAGGTGAGAAGAGACAGCAGAGTGAAGTTTCTCACACTCGATGTGAAAGAGAGAGCTGGGAAGTCAGGGAACTGAAAAGAAAAAGCAGCAGCAAAGTAAAGCCCTCACCTCTCCTGTCCCCACCCAAGTGTAAAGAAGCACTGTGCCGGGAAAAAACTACAGCACAAATCTCCTGATAAATCAGAGCTTCTCTGGAGGGAGAAGCAACTAAAAAGGAATGTAAATGATCTTTGACCGATGACTTTTGTCTAGTTGTGGTTTCTGGTACAGTATATGCGGTTTCTTGTTCGGAACGGTAATGAGTGTGTGTACAGCAATGTGTTCAATGTGCACAGTGCTGAGAGATTAGAGAGTGAAGGATGGCATGGGACATGTCAATATGGATCTGCAATGATCAAAGGAGGCTGTCTCTTCTGGGCACAAGTCTGGGTTGGGTTACAGCAAAGGAAAAATGTGAAGTGCTTCTTAATGTGTTTTCTCTGTATTCTCTGCTCTAGGATCACCGTAAATGGAAGAACATCTTCTCCCCTAATAATGTATTTCCTGCATGTGGCTCCCCCAATAAATGTATTAAAGTTTTGTTTGAACTATATAGTTTGCTAGGAAAACAGACTTGCTATTGTTTAAAACAACAATAATCATGAGTGCTGTTTAAAAGCTGAAGCAAGGTTATGCGCATATCTTTGCTCTGACTAGTTATCAGCCATGAATCTTGTACCTAGGTAATTATTAGAGGTTTCTTTTTTAAAGAGATGATTTACTTACCCTGTATCCCTGCCAGATTTTCTTTCTTTTTTTTAATATTTGAATTTTACACATTAAGTAGGGCATGCTCATTTTTCTTCTGCTTCTGCCCTCTTTTGAGTTATGAATCCCTTCAGTGAGTAATGAGCAGTTGGCAACTTTTATGCATAAGAAAGAAGATTCAATGAATTCCAAATATGCTACACGGATGCTCCTTCTCCTACATAAAAAGTATAACATTTTTATGAATTGGGCCCACGATGATCTGGCATTAAATCACTGCCCCCTTTCTTCTCTGTGCTCTATTTATGCTCAGGGGACGTGCAGTCGCAACGTGTTATAAATTCAGCAGAATTACTAATTAAAAAACCTACTGTACAAAAATAGAACAAAGGGTGGAATTAGAGCCAACAGGATCTGAGCCAGTGCAGTGGTCCTGGGGAAATGGTCTGGGCTGCAAGGCAGGTGATCTGATCCTCATCTGGGATTAACTAGCGTAGCTCTCTTGCTCCAGATGATTTACAATCCTACAAACCCAGCCCCTCTGCAGACTTTTGGCGGCGGGCGCCAGCAGGGCTCCGGGCCTCCTGTTTCCCATTCTTTCCCAAAGGGATGAGCAGCTCCCATTGGCGCCATGAGAATTAGAGCCCGTAGGAAATGAGCAGCACTTCTGGTCTTGCTTGTTGGCTCGCCAGAGTTTGTAGAGACCATGGGAGATTTCCACTGACAAAAAGGTTTCACACCATGCGATGGCCAGCAATCTGGTTTTCCAGGGAATTGTGCTGCTGGGCACGGAGCCCTCTGCAGCACAGTGAGAGCATGGCCTGGCTAGCACAGACATGGGAAAAGAGTCCAAACAAGTTCTTAGGGTCTCAGCAAGAACAGTTGCTCTTCCCCTGCTAATATTCCTAACCATCTGCTCTAAAATGGAAGTGTTCAATATTAGGGCAAAACTAACTCTAGAGAAGCAAAATATACAAGGTCTTCAGTGGATAAACTCATCCTTCTTTCCCCACTTCCATGTATAAAAAGGTGCCCTACAAACAGAAACAATAAAGGCCGAAAGATGCATGGAAGTTGGTTGGTGTGTCTATCAAAACAGCATCTCCTGGATGTGGGCAGACACTGAGCTGAGCAGTGCATCCAAGGAAAGTATGCCTTCCTTCAAGAGTCTTTAAAAATAATTATATAGGAGTGATATTAACAAAGAAATGTCCCTGGGATGACCTAAACTCCAATCGAACCAGGAAAATATTCTCTTGGAAATTTGAAGTGGAAAAAAAAATTAATTCATCCTGCAACTTTCTCTGCATGGTCAAATCTCTCAGTTTCTCTGCTGACTTTAGTGGGTCCTGTACTCACACAGAAACCCTCCCAGCACCAGGGAAAAGCAGAGAATCAAATGGCTTCCTCTCTCAGGAAAGGGGGAGAACATAGGTTTTTGTAGAGACAAATGCAAATTATAACAAGAGCCTTAATCATTGCCTCAGACTGCACAAATAAAAAGACACCAGGCACCAGCTCTGCTTGAACGGTAAGGAAGCTTTACGGTCCCATACTGTCTGTCTCACTCTTGATATAGCAGCATTCAAACCATTTCTACATCGTGGTTCAGCTTCTGGACTAATGTGCAGGTTGACCATAAACAATTTCAGCCCACTTTAAACCTCTGTGCTGTAGGAATCAGTGGCTCAGCAGCTAATTCACAAATGGCTCAGTTGACCGTGCAGTGGGGACACCGCAGATAGCTGAGGGCAGTGACCTCGTCACTCAACCTCAGCTAATCTGTCCCCATTTGCCAGAGACAAGAAAGAAAGAACACAAAAAAGAAAGGGCTACTGTCTGATGTCCCTTACAATTCAGCATCACACCTGCCAAAGTAAGTAGTTCTCCAGAATCAGAAAATAAGTTAAAAGTCACAAAACTTAAAGGAATTTCTGGATTCTTAGGTAAGCCTGGTAAGCCCATAGGGTTCCTTTACTGAAGTGTTTTGCTGTGTCTCTGAACTGAAAGCCTGCACTCTTCCTGAATTGCTTGATGTGTCACATAGCTCAGCCTTTGGCAGAGGAGAGGCTACTGAAGCCAAACAGCACAGATCATACCTGAGTGTTTGCTATCAGGTACAGGCACAACCCATCTCTCCCATTGCAAAGAAGTTTCACTTACACTCTGAATTCATATTTCCCTGTGTTTTCTCTTTTTTCCATCTAAGTTCAGTCCAGAAATCTAATATATTGTAATAGAAGTGACTGGATAAAACCCTGCCAGAGCTACAATGAGAGGCACACAAGCACAGGGCTTCTGCACCCAGCAACATGCAGATCATCTGGAAGTGATGCTGCTAATCAGCACAGGGCATGGGGCAATGAGTCCTTCCCAAATTAATTTATTAAGTACTTAATGGAGCTCTGCTAATGGCTGGAAGCCTCGGAAGGAAAGCAGCAGAAGTGATCCTGCCACCCAAGTCTGCCTCTCTGATGCCTTATGGCACTGGACAAGTCTTTCCTTTACCCCTTCTGGCTATCAGTCCTCCCACATTTATTCTCTTGGCTCAGGAACAGGTATTCCCAGGGAAGGGACTCCTGTTGTATTCAGGCAGGAGGAGCCTCTGGGCTGGCTGAAAGGTGACGTTCTGCATCATACTCTTGGTCATACCTGTGTGAACCTGTGGAATAGCCAAGACGTGGAATTGCTTTAGGTCTCCATGATTTAGGCTGAGATCTCTATAATCTCCACCTCTAGACGTCCATGATCCAGATCTCCATCTCCAGATTTCCATGATCTGAATTCACCATCCAGTTCTCTAAACTTCTCTTGCTTAACCACCCCAAAACCTTCAGCTATCTCAGAGAAAGAGGTTTAACCCATGCAAGGGAATCAACTTTCTGCGGAACGATTTCTTCTTCCATTAATAATACAATCTCTTTACCTCTTATATTACCAATCTGTGATCTACCTCTGTACTCCCTTATGATAAAAAAACCATTTGCTGTAGCCCAGATGAGCTGCACACCTCTTTGGACAAGCTTTTGTCATTTTGGTCTCTCCCTGCTGCATGAGACCTGGCTTACATCTCCCCACTTTGCAGGCAAAAGCCTGGACACCAAGTAGTCACTCAAGTGCCTCTGAGCACTCTCTGCATTTTGGAGAATGATGCCTTTTTGAAAACCCACTTTCCCATCACTGTAGCTTGGAAAAGCCAGACAGCTGGACCTACTTTAGTGTAATTTAGCTGAGATGTCAGCCCTCTTAAGGAGGAAAACACTACTCAGTGTGAATAAAAGTGGCACCATCTGTTCCAAAGAGAAGAGACCTTTGCAGCATGGCCTGAAGGTCAAACCCTGCTGGACTCCGAATCAGAAAGTGCTGCAGCACACGTAGTTGTAAATGGAGAGTGCTCTAGCAAATCCCTCCATCGAGCACCGCTCCAGGATGTGCAGCCAACAGCCCTAATTGAGGATTTACTTAGGCAGCAACTGGTCTTCTGCAGTGATGAGAGGTGTCAGGGTTTTGAAGGAATAAGCTCTCTTTTCTCTTCTCTCTTCTCCCCATCGTGACCAGTAGTTTCTCAAACCTCAAGCGTTTATTCAAGCAACCAACCTTCACTGGCAAATGGCTCGAGTTTTGATGTTTAATGTTGCAGGGATAGCAGTAGGCAGCTTTTCTTGTTTTCAGCTCTTTTAGCACACTGTTTTGCCTAAAGCAAAATATGGTTTCAAGCAGTCTCACTCCACTGGTACTTTCTCCTTGCCTCAGCTAACAGCACTTGTGTATGTATTAAATATGCTGCAGCAGAAGTTGATGCTACAGGGCTTGCTCTCTTATTTCAGACAGTCAGCAATCCAACTTTTTAAAAATGCACTTTTTATAAAAAGGAATTATTTGTTCCTTTTTTTGGTTTACAGCCCAATTTCAAAGCCTGTGAAAACTTGGGTGGGGGGAGTGAGAGTCATGCACTTGATTGGGACATCAACATAACATGACATTTTACAAAGACTGTCAATATGCCTCCTTAAAGAGACACTGACATATTAGTTTAAGTGACTGGGTTTGCCGAGATTTCTTTAAGGTTGACTTAAATGTCAGATGCCATTAGCTCTGGAAGTTCAAACAGTCTACCACTGTGAGCATCTTGTGCAGTGGAGGCTGAAAGGGTCACAGGTAAGCAAAGCCACGCTAAAACACCGCCTACCATGGCAGTGAAACATGTAGCTCCACAGTTAAATGCAGAAACCAAAGCCCTGAAGATAGAAGATTTATATTAATGTCTTCTCAAATAGACTACCAGGTCTAGATTTGTACCTTTGCAGCTTCTCACTTACTAGCTGAAGTCTCACTGCTCTCTTCATCTACATGTAGCAGGGGAAGTCTGCTTGCGTTAAAACTTTGGAACACGTGTGCGTCTTTGAGGATAAGAAAAGTGAACTATTGATTAGCAATTGACAAATGCAATAGAAATTTTATATAGGCCGAGAAAGACCCATACATAATTTATGGCTGTGCCAAATATGAGTGACAGCAAACAGCAGGAGGCTTGAGCACAATATTGATTACTTTAAAAAACTGAGAAAGGCACCGTGCTGAGGACTGGGAGGATAAAGAGGAGAGGCAACAAGCAGAGAAAACAGGAGCAAAGCCATTAAGGATGTTGTGCTACCAGACACTGCCAGACTAGGAAACTGAGGAGACAGTCAGGTGGAGAGCACTGCTCTCTCCTTTCCAATCAATAATACCATGTCAAAACATAAAATGCATGCTTTTGCTCTTAAGTAAAATGTGTCTAAGATTTTTAAAAGCATTGATTCAAGGTGGATCAATGAGAATCTAGGCGTATTTTCCTGTGCAAAAAGGGGGTAATAACAATTTGTAGATAATCACACAATAGAAGAGATTTCCAATGCTAGTTATAAATGTCCTATTTATATTACAATCTTTTTGTCAGTTAAGGTTAAGAATAGTAGGTCAAGGAGTCATGCATTGTTGAAGGAGAGAAGGCAGGCATGTAAATGTGGGAGCATGGGATCTCTTTAAAAGATGAATGCAAGGACAGGACTGAGCTTGGGCAGGAGGGGCTGTAAAACACACCCTCTTCAACTCCACTTCCAAAGTGCTTCCAGGGCCTTTTTCACTTAACTTCTTAGCAGGTTCAAAGCCCCAGACTCAAGAGCAATGCTCAGCTAAGAGGCAATGAATGAATGTGCTCTTCAAGTCCTGTTCCTGGGGGTACTGGATTTCTTCAGCAGCTGCTCAGCTGCAAGGTCCTGGCAAGGCTGGGGCTGGTGTTGAAAAGGCTCTGCTGCTACTGTAACTATTCCAGCAAAATTTGTTCTAGCAATTTTCATCTCCCAAAAATATGTTTGGTGGTAGAGTATACAATGGTCCTCTAATTGAGCAAGTTATGTGAGGATAATTGCAGCTTCAATTAGACTTTTCCCTAACAAGGTTTTGGCCAGCATTGAGATGGCGTTAAAACCAAAACAGAAAACATATTTATAACTGGCATCATCTTACCAGTATGGAGAAAAAAGGCTTTAAGAAAGAGGAAAAAGTGGAACTAAACTTCTAACTGTCCAATTCTCCCCCAGAGAGAACCCAGCTTGCATTTCCAGAGATAAGCAGCAAATTTAAGTGAGCAAGATGTGCATTTCAAGTGCTCAGAGAAAAAGAGAAAAAAGAGAAGTGCACCTGCAGAGGGCAGCTGGGGATGTGAAAGGTACCTCAGAGATGGCTCTCACTGCCCTTGCAGCAGCCCTGGTACCTGCACAGCACAGCAGCTACGACACAGGCACCTGAGTAAGGAATTCCCTGTGCAGACAGCAACCGCTTCTGGTTCCCGCACTGGGGTCCCTGCCCAGACCTGCACTGTCCAATGCTGCCCTCGAGGGAAGCATTTGTGCTGCTGGTAGCAAAGCAAGGCACTGTGTTTGTGTACTTCACACAGGCTTGCTCTGGGCATTCTCTCTTTGATCCATCAGGAAACAAAATTTGGCTTTTGCTTATTAGACTGGAACATTGAAATGGGACACTGGCAAAGGAAAAGAAAGAATTCTTCTTTCTTTTTTAAAAAAACAAAACTTGGGAATATTTTAGAATACCACAAATTCCAGACAGCAACTTCAAATCTTTAATCACTCATTCCTCAATAGTCACTGACTCTTGTTGTTGTTTTTTTTTAAATGCAGATGAAAAATTATCTTTCTTTTTTTTAACAGCTATCCCAGAGCTACAGTTGAATGACATAAGAGGACAGACAAGAAGAATTGTCCACGACCCACTTCAGCAACAGCATGTTTCCAAATCACCCACATAGCCAGGGAAACAACTCTCTTACAACACTTCGAGGTTTTTTCCCTCTTATTCAAAGGCACAATTTTTCCATAATAATGCAATGTTTCACTGTCCCGAACATTTACATGCCCCTGAAGTTCTAATACTGATGCAATAATTCCTTGGCATCAATAAAATATATTCCCTTTGCGAACTCCTGCTGTTTCCCTCATCATCAGTAAAATCTGAAAAGCCTTACAAAAATAATTATTTTGCTGCACACTGTTTTTCATTTTTGATAGAATCTTAACTGCAGACTTCTCTGAATGCACATCTAAGAAAAACCTTGTCATTATTTCCACTGACCTGAGTAATGAGGCAGGAGCACAAACCCCCTGCCTCTCAATTGGCGAGAGGTGCTGCACAAAGCACACTGAGCTCCCCTCCAGCAGCCAAACGGCACAGGCCACGGAAAGCAGGACGGGAGAGAAGCATTTGGAAAAGTGAGGGGTGTAGTCTGACTGCATTTGGAGCACCAGGGTAGGGACAGAGCACAGGGGACTCATGGTGGGCCCCCTCTGGACAGCACTGGCTCCAGTGGGCTCAAAGCACACCACGTACAGACTCCTCCTGTGCTCACCACAGTCACCTGCTGCTCGTGCTTCCTCAGGATTCCCTCCAAAAGGAGCAGTTTCCCCCACCCTAAATATTCCCAGAGAGGAATCTGCTCCAATCTCCATGCTCCTGGATCTGACAGCTGTGAAGCGTGGCAGGGAGCACATCTGGCCTCTACTCTTCAATTTTTATGCCAGTGTTATGAAAATGGCATTTACCTATTCCCTTTACAGGGCCGTGGAGGAGATTGATCAGGCAGCTTATATATCCTGCTTTCTGTAATCTTCCAAACTAATTAGCTCCCAAAGAGATACCATGTCGGCAGGCCAGATCCCTCCAGCTTCACCAGTAAGAACAGCAGGTGGGAGAATAGCTCCACACACGTTCCCTGCTTGGCCCTTTCTAAAACTGCTTGTGACACTAATTGATCGGTGCCAGTAGTGCTGGTGGCAGAGACGCACACAACCCACAGGGAAGCTGTTCAAAGCTGCAGTAATGAGTAACCTATTGCTGCTTGAAAGCACAACCATGGGCTTTGAATTCTGCTATGATTACCTGGGCTAGCCAGGCCTCTGTCCCCTCACAGTGTTCGAGACGAATAATATTTTAACCTATTTGAATTTTACGCTAATGACCCGGGGAAGAAAGAAAGAAAGAAGACAACTCGCTTCAAACTACTTAGTGTTCAGCGATGTGGCAGAGGGACTTCAGAGAGAGCCCACCCGGGAGGAGGCACGGTTGAGTCAGCACACAGAGGTGCTCCAGGCTGCTGCCAGCGGGGGACCTGGCAATCCTGCTCTGCTGGCAGCGTTGCTGCGTGTACTAGAGCCCGTGCAGGCAGCGAGCCTCGCCAGCCCCCGGCAGCAGGGGATGTCAGGGCACACACACAAGCTTCCGATGCTCTGGCAACCTGAGACCAAAAAAGCAACCCCTCTGGAACCTTCCCTGAAAGCACCAGCTACGACAGCCCTGAGATTACCCCAAACTCTGCCCAGGGCTGGCTCCCAGCTGTCTCAGCATCAGGGGAGAGGAGAGAACCTGCCACTCTCCAGAGGTTATTGGGAATTTCCTAATCTAAGCAATAAATTAAAGAGCTGAGGAGACCAAATCAAATGGAAACAGTAACAAGAGTGCAGATCTTTTCTGGTCACTACTGGTCATAATTTGACATTATACCCAGACTTGACACAGTTTTCAAAAGCAATACTGGCTCTGCTGAATGATTCATGCAGCTTGTGTCGCAGTAGACATTGACATTATGAAAAACTTCTCTGCAAACCAGCACAGCGATTAAAAATAGAAACAAAAATATACAACACCACAATTCAGAAATAAGCCAGCTCATAAGTGTCCTAAAATACACCTGCACCACTCTGAATACCTCCAGAAACCACTTTAAAGTATCACCATTCCAGGAATAACTGCATTTCAGAGGGAGAGGTCTATGCTTCTGGGAAGCTTTGCAAGACCATGTCATCACCAGGGCAGGACAGAAGTTGTATTGGCTGCAGGAAAACTTCAGTGTCTCAACTGCAGCAAATACCTTCACGCAGAAAGTGTTTGCATCTTTTCTTACCCTGCTGTGGTAAAAGCTCAGCATTAAAACAAATACCGATCATAGTGGAAAATTTTCCTTGAAATGACAGAGTCTACACCAACTACCACATTAGTACATAGGGGCTCTACTTCAAGAGCATCCTAATATGTTCCAAGAATGAAATAAATTGCTCACTTAATTCTACTAATAGTTAATACAAAGAATTAATGCTCACTGCAATAAGCCAGTTGCTGTCTTGCTTCAGCCTGCGTGCACAGAGGAACACAAGGCTGAGTCCTGGCCCAGTTACTGCTCTAGAGAGCATTCACACAAATTTGGGTCCTTCATGCTCTGTAGATCTGTGTGAACATGTTATTCCCACTGGAATAACTTAGCATGACCTGAGGCAGCTCAAGCCATGGGGGCTGCCAGGACCCAGAGAGAGTGAGTCCAGAGCTGAGACAGCCTCCCCACACTCAGGCTTCCCAAAAACGCATTTTCTGCTCCCACCAGCGCAGGCGACACAGGTCTTCTCCTACCCTACAGCAAACACCAATTCCTGCCTCCCAGAGGAAGCAGTTTGCAGCGAGCAGAGCTACAAGATACGCTAAACAGGTTACATCTGAGCCCAGCATGGGGCCGTTTGCTTCTGAACGCAGCTCAACCCAGCGGCTTTCATCTGCAAACCCCTCCAGGTCCTCCTGGCTCTCTCCGAGTCTGATCTGCTCATAGCTGAGATCAGTGCTTGCATCCTTGCAATGAGCCACGATGCTGCTGTTAACAACACAGGACAGCAACCCGGGGCCGAAGGACAGCGCACAAAGGCTTGAGATCAGATTTCTCACCACAGATTGCCCGGCCTTTGCTCTCAGCCAGGTGCTCTGAGAGACTAAGCACCTTTCCCAGGATCATCTGGGCAATTTAATGGGGCTTTGACCTTCTGTCTCTGATGTGGCTGCTGCAGTGCCTTTACAGATTGCATATTCTTGGTAATTAATTCCTGCAAGCATTTGGTATTTACTTCTTTAAAGAGCTAAAATGCTATCAGGGGCTTGAAAATGCTTTGTCAAAGTTGTGGATGTGCTATCAGACTGTAGTTGGACACACATTTACATTTCACATCAGCTAAACCTCTACCTCAGGAATATTTAGATGTCCTACCCATCCTTGGAGCAATTAAAATGGTGACAAAACTCAAATAAGTCTATGTATAATGGTCTTTTTTTCCTGATAGGGGAGCAAAGACAGCAAAGCTCCATTTTGTCGGAGAACCATTGCATGGATACACAGGATGCGCTGGGCAGCAAGAATTCTGGATCTTGTTTTCTGCTCAGCAGATGTTTGGCTGATAGTGAAGTAGTGGGCAGTCATTTTACCAGTTAGTGCTTCAATTTTCTCCTTTTTTAAGCACTATTAAATTAATTTTTTTCTCCCTTTAAGGTTACACTTTTCAGGGCAAAGACACTTTTACTCTGCACTGGAGCTCAGTTCAACAAAGCACCAAATCCATTTGGGACCTTGCTGTACTAATGTAACACAAACCAGCCAGATTAGAAACAAAAAGTATTGGGTTCTGAAAACACATGTTTTTCAGACTGCAGAGTTTAGTCAGGCACTAAGAGTAAAGCTGTTGAATAGCATATTTAAGACTCAGATGGAAAACAGAAACTTCCCCAACCACAAGTTGTACAAGACAATATACATAACCCATTGAATGGAAAAATAGACTGCCTTTATCATATTAATGATGATTTATAAAAGCAGATGTTCCAGAACCCACCAAACATTTCATTTCACTTCTATTCGTTTATACTCAGCTTTAATGATGGCTTGCTATATTCTTGATTATTTTTTGCCTTCACACCCATTTCTGTTCCTGTTACCGTGTTAATCATTGTGGGCAGTTTGAGGCCTGGTATCTGCCTGTTAAATGGCCCTGGGGTTGCTCCCTAGACAAGGAGGTTTAAGGAAAAAAAATCCATTCTGGAAATAGCATCACAGCAGTGCTATCTGTAAGCATCCCCAGAATTATTCTGCCAGTTATTTAATTAGCTCAGACAAAGGTTGCAGAGTGCACAGAAATCTATCAAGGGATCTGCAGTAATATTTGGAGATCATTTCTTTTACTGCTTCATCATTAATGTTTTATGTACTCTTGCAATTGATAGAAGCAATAAAACATTTCTGAAAAATACAGAAGAAACAAAAAACTAATATACATGAAATAAAACCTCATCTGAAATTCCACTAGCACTGCACCCATGGCATCATTTAACAGTTTGCTAGGTCTGGTGTACAGACTACACTTCACTGCACCATGACAAAGTACTTAGATCTAAATACATTTCCCCTATTTATCCCTGGTGGAAAATCTAAATGGAGCTTTTTGAGTGAGAATGAATATATCACTGTTTAGTTTACAAAACTTGTATCTTCTTGCTTCTCAAGAATTTCTCTGAACATGAACCTGGACTGTTACATAAAATAAAGAAAAATATTTCTGTAAGACACATCTCAATTAAAGAAACAGTTATGGTTGTAATTATATACAGGTATATATTATTATCTGTTGAAATATTTCAGCATTACCCAAAGTTCAAGTGGCTAAAACAGAAATACTGAGTATGGCAAAAAGCAAAATTTTCTGTTTCTTAACCAACACTCAAAGTTCAAGTCTTTCTGCAGGATCCTTCTGCAATCCTCACAGTCAAAGAAAACAGGAAGAAGATGCATCATTTTAATGGCATATCTTTCTCTTCAGGTTTTGTAGAAAATGCCAAAGCATCCAGCACTGGGGTAGTTAAATGGCTAATTTCATTTTAAAAGCATCTCTCCATGGATAAGGTTGGTGCTGGATGAAGGAGAGGTGAATCTGATCAGTAGGATCCTTATTTCCAGGTTAGCACACCCCAGAGAGAGCCCAGCATAGTTCTTAGTTTCTAGGCTAAGTTCACAGCTAGTAAAGGCCCATCAACCCTTCTATTTGAATTTGTTGTCATTAAAATACTATAAATATAGAACCCAGATTGGCCTTTTTAAGGAAACATATGTCTTGATTCATTTTATTTTTAAGAATATAGTGGAAGGATAGTACCTGCTAAGCGTAGCATCACCAAATGATGTGCTGCTATGTTAGCTATGAAACATTTACTAGTAAGTGTGCATAGTTTAAAAATAGTTCAATCAAATAACGAACATCACATACAGTAGCCACAATGTACAAATGACAGAATGGACAATATTTGTTGTCCTGGGAATTCAAAGTATATTCTACAATCACAGCAGGAAAAGCAGGAATATTTAAATAGCGCGTTATGATAATTAAGTCAGCTAATTGTATCCATGTGAGCAGTGATGTCACATCACCAGTGCCATGACTTTGCAAGATGGTAGGAACAGAATGAATCTCTTGTCAAGACTCTTTAAACACAATAGATTTGACAATAATCAGTGAATTTTCAGCATCAGCAGCCTCAGTTACATTCAAGACTTTTCTCGTGCTTATTCCAACGCCCAGTCCCTGATGGCAGCCAGTATTCCTGCTCCCAGATATAAACCAAACAAAGGCCAATATATGCATGCAGAGTGAGCCCTTTACCCTGCCTCCGACATCAGTGCTACTTTTCTAACACATTAGGTGTTTTTTTTTTTTTTTTTTTTTTTGAAGTGGAAGCCAGCTGTTGAAATCTGAACTCAATTCATCTGCAGTGTGAAAGATCATGTCAAGTGCAGGCAATGACTCACACCAGGAAGGACACTTTGTGATTTCCCAACTATCTGATCAACTATGGTTTTAGGCAAATGACTGATGTTAGATATTGGATTATGTGTTTTTGAAAGTGTGCCATAACCAAGTGTAGCTGGAAACTGAGGACACGGTTGAGTAAGGACATACGGAATAGGTCTTTGTGTTCATTCTTTCTGGAAATATCATAGCAGAAGAACATGGAGGAGAAAGAGATGATGTCTTTTTTTCCAGTGGAATCTCTTTGCATTTGGTAAAAAACGGTCCATGGCATCCAGAAACGGGCCTTATAGGTACTTTTGATTTCTTTTAAAAGCAGCTTCAAGGGAAGAACATGATTCCATAGACACTAGAGCAGAAAAAGAAGAATTCACTTTTCGGCTATAGCTGACACTGTTGCAGGAGAAGCCTGGTGATGGGGCCATTAGGAGGAGACCTGGGTTATCGGGTTACTTTCCTGTGCCATTCTGTTGTTACAGCACAACCTGTACACTGGTTTTGTGCACAGCCTTTGGCAACTCCTTGTGCTCCCCTGTGCCTTTACTGCCATCTATATCTTGAGAATGATAGCACTTTGCTTTGTCACAGAGATGTCACAAATCCTTTAAAGGTAGACATGGATTTCTTTATTGGAGCAATGGGTTTGCTGCAAGTACCTGAGAGAGGTCGTCAGAGAAATTCAGTGCTCTGTGGACATTCTGCCACTGCAGTCACTTACAGTGACTCTAGGACAAAGAGTGACTTAATGGCTTTGTCACTGTCAGAAAGTGAGAACACAGCTGGAACCTTTTTTCTGCACTAATATCAGGGCTCTGTGGAAAAGAGAAAGCAGAGAGAGTCCAAAATAAAGCCATCCTGCTGCACAAGGGGATGTGGCCTAAATTTCTTGCATTTTCTTTATAGAAAAAGACAGAAAAGTTTGCCTAATTCAAAACGTTACTGTCACATTAAGGGATCACAGCCACATGGTCTCCAGGACAGACAGGGCAGCACCACCATCCTGGAGATCAGTTCTCATTGTGCCTTGATGAAATATTTTAAGTTCATTCAATTCACAGTAAAACACCTGAACTGGCTGAGAGAGCTTGAGGTACTGCAATCATAGAATTTCCATTCATAAATTTGCAGTGAAGACAACTTAGCCTCCTCTAGTTTACAAATCTTAATACCCATGTCCCAAAATAAAGCAAATACAAGAAACCAGCTAAAAAACACTGGCATGGACAGGCAGCAGTAAGGAGTTTACAAGTAAATCAAATAATCTTATCGCAGTGTATTTATGTGCTCATGCATCTGTGCTTTATTTATCTGTAACTCTTCACAATCAGGAAAAAGTATAGGCTTTGTCTAGTTGAAGGGACTGGTTTATCTCTGCTCCTGACCCTTTAATTTGTCATCTAGCCAGCTTCCCCCTTGGTGAGAATGTTTCTGGCACTCCAAGTCTGCAGTTAACTTAATAAGGAATGTAAGCACAGTTAGATAAATTAATTTCAAGGTCAAGCACACTGACAATGGAAAATGGATGCAAGTGGCAGGTAATAGAGGAAAATTCGCATGCATACTGATACACTGTTAAAGGCAGATGTTACTAGATAATTTAATCTCAAATGTAACTGATGTTTTCAGTTGCCCTTTTCCATTAAAAGAATTGTACCAGATGCAAAAATCAAAGATTATTCAAAGAATTAAGATATGAAAAGCATGTTAGATCACTAAACTCCAATTAGTTAAATTAAATTGTATACCATTATCTACCTGTAGTTTTATTGGTAGCTAGCATTAGCACTCAGCTTGAGCAATAATAAAATTAGAGAATAACACTTTAATTGAATTGCACTTAAAAGGATCATGCTGACAAATGTGATTGTATCTGGCTGTAATGCACACCTTTTCCAACGATCATTAAATCCAATGAAATGAAAGTCACAGGATGTTGACAGCTCTGAAATAATCTGTGAACCATGCTGTATCTTGCAGTTCCTAATCAATTTAGAGAAGCCTCATTAAGGCTTTGCAGCTAAAGAACACTTAAAAATCAAAACAAATTACAACATGTTATGGATAACTAGATAATCATATCGATACAACAAGGATGTATTGTGTTGCAACAATTCATTTCCTTTGTAAGAAGAGTTTGCCATGGATGATTTAAGAATTGTTATTCATAACTGCAATCAGCCAGCCCTAATGTCAAGTTTTTTCATCTATACTCATAATAAACATTTCTTATGCTGTGCCTTCACTGTATTCTAGATCTAATACTGGACTCTATGATCCCATGCCTGTTAATTATTTGTGTGTCTCTGCGTATATTTGTTTCTCTCTGTGCTGTTTTTGCCTCTCTGGAGTATGCAGAAACAATGATGTGTGATTCTGGGAACAAATTAGACATTATCAGATACCCCTGTGAATATTTCTCGGCAATTTTTGCTCCCCATGAGTAAGTACTTTGTTGCTGGATTATTTAACAGCCAATAACTCACCCTCACTCTCTCCTACCTTCGGTGGCTGTTTCCTTTTTATATGGCAGCTAATACAAAATAGTGTACCTTGATGTAACACTTACACATAAGCAATTTGAGCTGGGTAATTTAGCAGATTAATGAGACCAGCCAACAGGCATTTAAAACTGAGACATATCTGTGGCACTCCTTCTTGATCTACTTAGTCAACATGGACTTGGCCAGTCACCTTTCCCAGTGGACTCATCTCAGTCACATGATAAATCATTCTTACTCAAATATTTCTTTTTAAAGATTCCCCCTCAGCCTTAGTTGATAAAAGTCCCAGGCATCAGATGGAGTGCATGGAACCGGATACAAACTCCTTTCCTCCAACATGGACATTATATTTAGTCACTTACTCTTGCTGTTGATTAATGTTCCTTTAGCTTTGAGCCTTTGAGGGATTGTTACAGTGTGACTTCTGCTCTCAACAAAGCATAAAATTGGATATAACACTAAAGAGACACCACATAATACTATCCTGTTTTCTCTCCATTGGACTGATTTGCATGGACCACTCGAGACTGACATGGGAACAGACTTTAAAATGCAACAGTAGATTCATACAGAATATGATACTGATGTTAAATACAATTTATAAAACAGAGGTTAAGCTATCTGAAGAAATATGGCTGTTTTCTTCTGTTCTCTTTCTGCATGAAAAGCAAAGAAGGATTCCAGACAACATATGGATTTCCACATAGCATTTAAAACAGTTTTTCATGTTTGCCCAAGGTATACAAAGTGGCTACACTCACAGTATACCGCTCAGCAAAGGCAACAGCAAGTCCATAAATATTCGAGAGGGGGTTAGACATTTTAACATAAAGACAACAGAGCCAATAATTGACCAGAGGTTTAACACCAGTTAAAGTTAATGTTATTGGCATCATGGGAGTGCCTAGAAATCCAGTCACACCAGAACCCTTTTTCAAACAATGAAAAGCAGAAACAAAAGACAACACAAACATCTCCTGACATTCTTCCCCAGGAGTACAAGGAGGGTTTGGGCCATGACAAAAAACAAGCACCCTTAATCCTAAGGTATGGACCCAGCTCTGATCAACTCCCACTGCTGTTACGCTCTTCCACAGAGGGATGCACATATGTCTCCCTGCAGTTTGGAGAGGATGCCTTAGCTCAGCAAGTGAGGGTGTGAGTTCACCTGGGATACCCTTGAAAACCATTTTCTTGACCCTCCCCCACCCCTTTTGCTCCCACACTGTACCTGCTCTGGGTATTTTCACTGCCGGACCTCCTCCAGCATAACACACTACACACATATTTCCATAATCTGGCAGATTCAGGGCTTCATCCTGCACTTACTCTTACCTCTGGCAGTCAGGATAAACATCACTACCTGAATCATGACATGGAGATCAGAACGTTTTGGGCATGCTCAGCTGAGTGGCCAGTGCACAAAAAGAAGCTGTGTCCTTCCACCTGGGACTGTCATCTCTGCCCCTGCAGACGGTGCTTTAAAAGAGGGGCCATTGCTTCTAAGGCATAGACTCACACTTAATTTTTACTTTTCCCAGGCATAAGTGGCACTGGATGCTAAATGGATGCAGGACTGGAAGCACACAACTTGAGTACAGATCTTACCAAAAAAAGAAACCCTAAAGACAAAAACAGGTTGTGGGAGGATAAACAGTTGTATGCCACCACCAGTAGGTCTCTCTCTCATTATTTCAGGAGAAGTCTCCCAGCTCATCCTCCAGTCAAGTCTTGAAGGGCTCATGTTGTGGAAATCAGTGTCTGTTTACAAACATCTGCACTCTAAAGAAATAAAACCATCTACTGCAACCAGGGCTCAGTGGGACAAGAACAGCTACCTGAGATTGGGAGAAAAATGTGGAAAGCTCAGCAGGGTAAGGGAAGGAATCTGACTGCTGTGTCAAGCATCCTGCTCCACTTCACTACATGGAGCACTCTTTACATAACCCAGCAATTAATTAGAAACAACACACATTTGTGGTTCCCCTTGAGGCAATGAAAAATAACTAATGTACATGTGCAATAACTTTCCTTTTAGCAAGAAATTTCATCAGGCTATTTCTGTTTTGAACCAAAACACAGCGTGTGCATCAGATGGCAATAGCTCTGAAAGTGGTGAGTCTGGATCCAGTAACAAATGGGCTTTGAATAAGTTTATGAACAGGAATCCTGTCAATATTTCAAGGCCTGTATTAGAGAGTGAATGATGATGATGCCTGCCAGAAAACATATAAAGTAAAAAGGAGCTGGGCCCCTGGGTTTTTCTGTCAT
The DNA here is from genome assembly GCA_013397845.1 of Melanocharis versteri. Lineage (NCBI taxonomy): Eukaryota > Metazoa > Chordata > Aves > Passeriformes > Melanocharitidae > Melanocharis > Melanocharis versteri. The sequence continues at coordinate 1,290,987 of VZTG01010637.1, read as the reverse complement.
CCCAGCCTGTTGTCACCAGCGCAGTGCCACTCACACACCTCCCACGGGCCCCTCTCCCCTGAACCCGGTGAGAGCAACTTGGAGTTTTTTCAGATCCAGTGGGGAGCCCACAAGGGTGGGCAGGGTGTAAGGGCTGTGTACTGCTCCCCTCCAAAGGAGGGCCTACCAAAGGCATTTCTGTCCTTTCCCAGCGTGTGTCTTCCCCCAGAATCAGCAGCCATTTAGCAGACAGTCCAGCAACACGGCCCATGTGGAATTCAGCCTGGGCACACCTTGCCTCTTCACACGCACGATTTTGGTTCACAGAAGACTGAGTTATGATGTCTGCTGGTCCTTGACTGTATACAACGCCAGTTCTGAGCACAAAGTCTAAACATAAATCAACACTTAGGTAACCAGTACGGCCAAACAAATTTTCAAAAGCCTTAGATAATGATAACTATCAATTTGACATTTATTTTGGCATTCTCACTGACTGCTTTTGTCAAAACCCTTAGTGTTCACAATCTGTAATCTCTCTGTGAAACCACGAAGTCTAAGAAGTTTATTTTATATATGGAGAGTCTATAAAATTTTTACCTATTTTCAGAAATAAGAGTATTAAGAAATACCACCGATTCTTCACAGATTTCCACTAAGATTACCACAGCTGGCAATGCTGAACAATTCTAGAGCTGCAATATAAGACAGGCCTTGGCTCCAGGCTTGCCTCTGGCTGATCTGGCCTATTTATGTCTCAGAAAAGCCAGATTAATACGGGCCATGCTTTTTCATGAGATGGGCTGTGTGCTCTCCACACCCCACTGTGTGGGACATAGATGGTGCTAGAGGTCATTTTAAGCTCAAATCCATTTGTAACACCCATAACTTAGCACAGAGCTGTTCTGAACTGTTTACAACTTTCCTCTGAGAAAAACCTTCCCTTACGAAGGGGTTAAAAACATATGTCTGAAATACAACCATACACATTTTTCATTTTTCACAATTTTCATCTCTCTCACCCAACTCATTTTCAACTTATTCCATCTCATACCCATTCTCAGCACCCAATTACCATCCTCCTGAAGTTATTTGTCTGCTTAAATGATGCTGGAATAATATTTAAAGTTTTTTTTTTCTTTTGTTGCCAGATTACAGTTCACATGTGAATCAAAATTGCATTAAGGGTCGATCCTTCCACCCCAGAAATCAACAGTTCCATCAATGGAATTGGTTCCATTCAATGAAACCAAAAGGTCTTGCTCTTAGTGAGCCATAACTCCAGGACTAGTGACCATTTATTGTTCATAAGTATGGACTGGGACAGGCTGACAAATGACCCTTAACCATCCTGCTCCATTTCAAAAGGGGAAGGAACCAGAATGGACTAATTAATGACTCCAGCAATCCCAGGTCTTGCTAACCTTACCTTTGCAAGGATAGGGAGATGCCTGATGGATATAATATTCATATAACAAAGAAATTATCTCTGCAATATGGATTGTTCCAGGATGCATCCAGTCCAGCTCAATGTAGTGGGAATGTGGAAGATGCTATCTGACACAGCATGTAAAATTGATAGATGGAGGTTTGTACTGCCTACAAAATACAGAAGAGATGATCTGCGTGACAAACTGTGCAAGCCAGGCTGCAGGGAGCCTTTGTCACAGAGGGCTGGGCCCGGAGCGACTTCATGTTCCTTTGGCCTAAGAAGGGGTTGTGTTAAAGCAGCATTAGAATTGGTGAGATTGCTGGCCAGGATGCCAGAGACCTGCTTAAAACTTACGAGGAAGGAAATAGCCTGAAATAACTGGACCTTAGTCAATAAAAATCTGAATCCAGAGCATGCCTCTCTGTCTGGGTGGCCGATGGCATGTCCTGAATGAGGTTGAAGGAATCCAATAAAGTCACAAAATTACTGGTGAGAGGGTGTAACTCAAAAAGACGTGAATATAGAAGTCAATGACTAAGAGAAGCTTCCAGGGACTCAAATGGGCTGCAAAGAAGAGATCAGTAAATTCAGTAAAAGAGGGGGAAAGCAAAGAGAAAGAAGCTCTGCTCTGTAGAGGACAGTAAAGCTCTACTCTTAGGAGCCTGCAAAGAGCAAAGATAGCACTGAACAAAAAGCAGAAGCTGGAGCAGCCCATGAGATGCTTGGCTGCAGGAGAAAAGCCATTATAACTTGGCAATATCTGGGCAGTGATACGTGGCAGCAGCAGTTTCCAGCACAGGTGGATTGGTGTTCCAGCAGAGCACAGCTGGGTGGCCACTGCCTGGCCTCTTGCCATGGGCTGTGGGCTGCAGCAAGGGGGACCTTCCCTCTCTAAGCTTTTCTGTTCGTTCTGTCTGCTACCTGAAAAGCTTTCAGCTGGCTCTGAGAGGCGAAGATGGTGCCTTTTCCTACAGGATGTTCTCTCACTGGGAGTGGGGAATGGCTGGTCCAGTTGCATATGGCATTTGGACCCCAGCTCCCTGAGAGCTGCCTTTCCACGTGTCTCCACCCCTCACACCTCTCAGCCAGTGAGAATGAAGCAGATAACAGTGGGGGCCCACTGCCAGTCATCTTCTTCAAGGAAGCTGTCTCATCAAAAGGTCTCCATGAGCCCATTTCAATCTCAGAAATCCAAACAACGCAGAAATGGAAGATGCAAAATAGTGGGCAGGTCTCTCTGAAAGGCTGTGAGTGGTCAGTGAACCTGAGTGAACTGGGCCCATTAAGAGATGCAGAAAATGGGACATTAATTTCACAGACTGTCTTGGGAAATCCTGCAGCAAGAAACTGCATCTTCTCCTGTAGATAGATGTCTGTGGACACAAAGAGCAGTTCACCCTCTATTGAGCTCCACGCTGGACTGACATCTAACACAACAGAGGTTGCAGCAAAGCACGTAATTTCAGAATTGCAGCAAACCTGATCAAAATTAATAGCTCTGGATTTATGGCAGAGTCAGTGAGAGTAAACCAAAGAGGAGAGGTAGAATGATAAAAACAGAACATTCAGGAAAAAAACAAGTACACTTTTAAGCGATCTCAGCTGTGACAACTAACACATACCAGCTGTTACAAGGTGCAAACAGAAGGTCTTGGGCAGACCAACAACTTGCCCAGTTCTGTTCAGCTATGAACAAGCTGCACCTAAGTTGTGTGCCAGTAGATGGTGTGTTTATTTTAACCAAATAGTTACCTGAACGCAATTAGAGCTCTCTTTAGCATCGCTGCTTTGTTTTGAGCCCATATTGCTTCCTGAACATGCTTCAGTTTTACCCTCTGAAGTTTCCCTCTCCTATTTCATCCCTTGTGAAATGTCACAAAGAGGATCACTGTGGCCAATGTGATAGGAACGTTCGGATCGTTGAGTGTAATATGCTATTCCTATTTGCACTTCAAAGCATTGTGCTTTTGCAGTTATATATAATCCCGTGCCATCTTTTATAAGAAATGCCAAGATCTTTCCTCATATGCTGGCACAATACCTCAGCTCCAGGTTCACTTCTCCTGGCTTATCCAGGTCGTGATTTATCTTAACAAATGTCCATGCCCCTAAGACCAAGTGAAAGCAGCAGGAAGCCAATGGATTTCAATGTCCTCTTGACACACAGCGCTGCTTCAGAGACAACTTGGCTCAGGCTCCAGATCTTGTTTTCACAGGAGGTTTCAAGAATTTGTGAGACATCTTTTCATTTGCTTTTATCTTATGATAGCTTGTTCAGCCCCCTTCACAATTAGACTCTGACATTTTTATGGCTCAGAGTGGCTGCATTTTTTTTTCTTTTTTTTTTAAGTAGGTCATGTGAAACATGAATGCGTTGCATCGACACATCAAGAAGGCTTGGTGTATCTCAGTTCAGGTGCTCAGCATTTGAGACCACTACTCTGCATGCTACCCAGCCATCACCCCCACTGGGTGCCCCTAGCTCGCCCCACACTTCTTCAGAGAGAGATGGAGGGAAAAGGATTCTTCCTCAGAATAATTGGCAGCTTAGAGGAAGAGGCAACAAAGATGAGCCAAGAATCAGGAACTCTAGATCTACTCATCCATGACTGCTGCTTGTCAAAACATGACACATCTCCCACCTGACAGCCATAATAGGTCCAAAACATTTCTCCTGACAGCCAAAGTACCAAATGATGAAGCTACTGACAATGTATTTATTTTCTTCTCCTCTACCACAAAAGAACAGCCTATTTACTTCTTTACATCAAGCAGTAGTATGACTGATGCACATTTTAAAACCCAGATTTGAAGCTGATTAGTGACCCATAGGAAGGTATGTGATTAATTCTGTAAGAAAGTTCATCAACCAATTCCTGAGAAGTACCAGCAAAAAACTTGAAAGCTAAGGAACATGCTCCTGCAACGCACATTCAGAACTTCAAAACACACATACTTGTTGGACCTAAAGGACCAACAACAAAATTATATGCCAAAGCACTGAACTACTTGACTCACAAACAATTAAAGCATTCTTTCAGCATACATTATATTTTGTAGGGTTAGTTTTCTCAGGCATTATATACAACGGAATGGATATGCTCACAGGAGTTGTATCTAGCTCTTAGATTTCTTTTCCTGTAAGTTTTGATCAGTCTAATTCTCCTGAACTTAAGGAGTTGTGGGCTGGGCCCCCAAACTGAACTGAACTAAATCTCCCAACTGATCCTGGAGACATTCTCTAGAGCAGCAGGGGACTTTATCTCTTAAAAAGTTGCATTGGATTGTATGTTTTTGTCTTTCCTAAATTCAGCATGTGGTAATTCCCATCCTTACTATCTCGGATTAGAAGAAAAGATGTGTATGTATAACAAACCTCTCTTATTTCAGACCTACTTCTCCTCCTCTAGCCCTTTCACAAAAGAATTACAATTGCACTCATATATTGGAAGGTTGGTGTCATTCAGCTTTTGAATCAGTTTAGCAAGTCCTGTACCTAAGAGGCAATAAGTCTGTTGTGAGTTTAGAGCTGACTGATGACTCTCAAGTGGAACAGTGCTCAAGATTCAGTACTAACAGCTTCACAACTTCTCCTTTGCTTCTAAATGCACAAACCAATTTTTTCTAACACGGTGTCCAACACAATTCTTACACTTGCAGCTCTCAGTACCAGAAAGTCAGGACAGACTCTTTCAGTCAATTTTCTCATCACCTGCATAGTATTAGGGCTTCACTTTTGCCTGAAACACATGAAAGCAATAATTCTGTGACTGTTCCATGGAGTAATAGTTCCAATGTGAGCACAGACAGGAGATCACACTACCAGCGCATCTTCTTTGTCTTCCAGCTGGTTTCAGTCCCAAAGGCAGCAAGAATGGAAGGAGTTTGTTCACATCTGGTTACAAAAGATCTTATAAACACACCTGATGCGACTCAAGGTTAAAAGGGTATCGATCCTGGATCTGAGAGTCCTTTTCAAGTAGGTTTCTCATTCTGTTTACTCTCAAGCAACATTTTTTAATCAGGTGTAGCAACAAGTAGAATAAAATACCCTCAGGATGTAGCCCTTTATGCCTAGTTCGCACACATTGGCTCTCAACTGCAATTATTTGCCTTTCCTAACTTGAGATACAGAATGTCCTGTCTGCCAAGAACAGCCCAGCATGGTTATGCCTGTCTTTGCTTGATGCAGACTGATTTTCCACTGTAGATTCATTATGTCATTGAATTCAGTCACGGGACTATTAACATTTTCACACATGTGGGAACTCATCTTGTGAATGCAAAGCTCATTTATTACAGTGATTTCTTCAGAGGCTGTATGCATCTCTGAGTATGCTCGTTTTATAACGAGGCTTGTAATAAAGACAGATTCTGAACCAGTGAAAGCATGCAAATTTACCTGAAATATGAAGTTTATAGCCAAGACTGTTAATTGCTGGTAATTAGTGGGGTGAGGGGGGGTTTCCCCTTTTCCCCCCCTTTTTTTTGGTGTCTTGAATAATTTAAAATATAATGTAATAAGGGAAGCTTAGGGACTTTGTAGCAGGCTTTGGATTGCTTACTCTGAACTCTCTGATGACTCTGATAAGACTGAGCAATTTAGAGAGAAGGGCCATCTCCAAAGCTGCACTGCAAGATGTATTAACACCTTTGTGTTAGTGCTTGGACTATTAACACCTTTAGTGCTTGGACTATTGCACTGAAGCCTGAGAAGAGAGCTGGCTACACTCTCCCTGTCTAGCAGAATGAACATAATTTAGACACAAATGCTAACTTAATAATGCCAGGCATTCATTGCAGCATCATAATTAGAGCACATTTTTATTTTGGAACATAATATTAGGATGCTTAGAAACCCTTCATGAAAATGCAAACCCTTCATGTTTATGAAATGCTCACCCAGTTAATGTTGTTAGCTCTAATTCTGAGCACTGAAACATATAAGGAGTTTTGGTCAGATATTCACAAATCCATGCACCAAGAGAAAAATGAAATCAGCTGCAGTTCTGAACATGTATTAGTGAATCCTGTTCCTGAAAAAATCAACAACTAATTATCTGGGTCAGCAGAAGAGGGAGCTACATTTTTATTAAGAAGTTTAATAACACAGAAGCTCCTTTCACAGATGTCATAGCAATGGTTGGTATTGAAATAAATAATAATAAAAAAGAACTCTTGTGTTAGTGAATTAGTAAAAGATGGTCTCCCTGGTGGTTTAAAAGAGAAAGCCCAGTAAAATGCAACTATAGAGTTTCCTGGAAATGTGATGAATTTAAAGTTTCAAATAAAGCAAATGTACCAGTTCAAATAAATTGATCTCCTTTTTTTTTGCCACATGAAAGTAGATATTAAAGATATAATTCTCTTGAGTTTTATACCTATGCTGTCATTGATATGACTGCAAAGATGTTGCAATTTGGCTTAATTCTTCTAAACAAAAAATCAAGCCCTATGTATATTTCAGCATACTCTTAATTAAGCTTACTTTAAACATTATAATCTCAGCCTAATTTGCAAGAACAAAGCATCTAGTTATATCTTTTAAAGCACATTTTAAGGCTGTAGGGCCAGGTTTACTGCTCAAATTGTGCCATGTCCATCTGAGTGTGGATTAGGAATGAAGTTGAGTATCCAGGGTAGAAAAGATGGACTGCTCAAAACTGTTTTCACATGCATTGTACCTGCATCCTGATGCTAATAAATACACAGAAGTGCTGAGAGAGTGGCAGGAAAAAAATCACAGACAAAAATCAGCTCACAGTAGGAACATGTGAACAGGTTCTTCAAGCTCTTGAAATCATAATAAAGGAAAAGCTGATCTACAGTTTGACCTCCAAATATGTGTCAAGGACATGCAACAAGACAAAACTGAATGCTGAAGGGTTAATTTAGCCCTAAAAATCACGTGTCCATCACCTTTGTGCACGCAGTGAATGAAATTCAACTCCACTCAGACAAGGGATCTATGCACAAGGGTCATATTTTCTTGTAAACTCCAGCTGATGAGTAGACACATCTGCAGAGGGCTCTGCCAGTGAGCAAACCATTCACCCAGCCTGCAGCCCAGATCCACAGATTAGGGGATAAACGATGTCCAGTCAGAATAGCTGACCTCTATAGAAAAAGCATGATTTTTTTATTTTCTCCACACAGTCATCAACATGTGATCAGCACATTCTCCAGGGCCAGACAGTGTGGTGTGCAGGCAGCACAAGTACAGGCACCCCGAGCTGCCGAGTGCAAACCACCCGGGCATGGAGGCGGGGGCTGCCCGTGGCCCCACTCGCCCCTGCCAGAGCCCTGCTTCTGCTGCAACCCCTGGGATGCTTCTATCCCCACTCCCGAGGGGTTTCTGTGCACAGACACCGCACTGCCCACAGGCACTCCAGCTCCAGGCCGGACTGGGGCATGCCCGAGGCTGTGCCCCAGATAAGAGCCCTTCTGCAAACAGCTGCAGCAGGGAGACAGGCAGAAACCAGCTGTATCGGTGTTACCAGGGACTTTCCATTATCTGCAGTGTTCCAGCTCTGCTTTACCTCATGAAACAAAGCTGGCTGTGTTGCTAACCCTCAGCATTGAAAAACCATAAAACAGGAGTCACACACATAAATCACACCTAAATGCCTTCTGGGGGCTGAGCCTTTAAAGTTCCTTTTTCAGGCTCTTCTCCATAACCATAAGAACGAAAATTTCTCTTTTACTTGAAAATTGAGATACTTTTCTCACCATTGGAATCCACAAGCTAGAACTTTAAGCAAATATTGTAAGACTGGAGATGAACTCTTGAAGGCTGATGACACTGTGCTGGTTTTGCAGTGGTTTCTGGCAGCCTGTGGGAGAGACCAGGTGTGAAGCCCTGTGATGTCCTTTGGGGAGCAGACCTGAAGTCCCCTTTATGCTGGGGTTTGTGTGCACCACCAAAAGTACAAGTCCGAACTTTGCATCTCCACACGACACCCAGCATTAGCCCAGAGGGTCTAGTCTGGAGGTCAGCCAAGCTTTGACACAGATCTCTTTGTGAAGCATATCGTGGTTATTTTGTCTACCCTACCTTCATCTTGTTCTCACGCAATTGAGAAAAACCCTTCCACTATCCTGATTTTAAAATGGCTCTGTAATGGAGCCTGTAATTTATCAAAGGGTCCAATTAAGAACTCCTCTTTGTTGTCCTGTGAAACCATCCCTTCAGAAAGTCAAGAAACATATCCCACAGTGTATGAGGCTCTAACACTTGTAAGCACATGGTCATCTTTTGGGTATACATCTGGGTCATTACATAAACAAAGCACAAGCAGCACAATGGGGCCAATGCCTTATTGTCAAGGGGATACTTTTAGGCAAATATTTCAGCTGCAGATGGTAAATACAGCTTCAAAGCATAATGATATCTAACTGTGAAATAGCTGAGTCAGGTGCATTTACTAAAGTGGGGTGAGCCAAACACTAATTACAGTGCGGTTGCACCAGGATTAGTGTTACATCTGACATATTTTAAAAGTAGGCATAAACCAGTGCCAAATGAATTTGATGAACTTCCATGAGCTTCATCCATAGGCATTTTATTGTGGCTAAAGGAGAAAGTTGCAAGAGATACAGAATGTATTAGAAGATATGCTTCTCATTTCTGAGAATCAGCACCAAGTTTTCCTGGAGCTCTGACTAAGTGGCTGAAAAGTTTAGTCACTCACAGGTGTTTTGCTGCCATCTGTCAACAGCTGATTATTGCAAACCTATTTACTCAGACTAGTGCTGTGAAAGAGAACTCGCTATCTTTGCTCAATCTCTTTATGCAGCTCCTGAGCATCTTCCCCCAGAACCAAACCGCCCCAGGGCTTCGGGAAATTGCAATCCACATCCCCAGATGAGCTTCACAGCTGGCCCCTACCTCTGTGAAGTTCCCAAATTTCAATTCTGGCTCAGAGTCCTGAATTTGGAGATTTAATTATAGCACTGTCATTCAGAGGGAAATCTTCACAGGCTGGGGTATTGCCATTACTTGCCAGATGCATCCACACCCTGGTACAGATTACATACATCACTGACCTCAGCTGAACCATGAGAACAATAAGGCTGGCCCTGGTCAGGAATCTTCTGACAAAACCTGGTTTCACTAGAAGGGGCAGATGAGAATCTAACATGTTTCACAGACATTTGCTGCACACAGAGCTCGAGACAATCACCAGCAGGCTCTGGTTGCTCTGGCCAGCCTGGCAGGGCCCTCCCTGCCCACCCCTGGCAACTCTCAGGGAATGACCAAGGCACCCAAGCGTCCAAGGTCCATCAGCCCACGGACCAAGCCAGGGCAGGCCCAAGACGTGAGCTAATTTCTGTCTAAATTGGAAGAGAACTTCAGCTCATGCCAAGGAGATTTGGAGGACACAGGAGCAGGTCCGGAGCCATAGGGTTTGCAGCAGAATGCAGGTCTCTGCATGGCCTCCTGCTGCCATGGGTGGAGTGGGACACTAAATGTTTTTACTTACACTTGTAGATACAGAACACTTGAAAACCTTCCCTAGCAGATTGCTAATCTGGCCATAAAAATGCAGCCTGCTGTGTCTGACCATCAGCACCGGATTGTTCTAATATGGGTAGGATTTTATTAAACATATAAGTTTCTTTTTACAAATATTTATCAATATAAATTGTTTTAAAGGAGCACCTCTAACTATTAATAGCATTTTTTATCTACAGCCTTCGAAGAGGGCATTCAGCCTTTTCCTCTTAAGTACAGGCACCACAGGGTTTGTTTCAATCTGATTGTGTCTCTTTAGGTAGAGAAATTCTAATCTTGCTCAAGCATTTTGCAGAGTGAAAGGGGTGATATGCTGGCCTTCAGCTCTGCCAGAAGATATACATGCTAAATCTAGAAGTTTGCGGGCTTTTGGTCTCTCTGACTCCCCGAATCACTTCCCTCATCAACTGCATTAGAGTAAGTTAGCCATGAATGAACAAAAAGAAGGAAAATGCTTGACATCAAATCATCCCAGTGTTAGAAACCAAGGTTCAGCATCACTGCACCTTCCCATACAGCACTATCCCATTAGGAATACTTTCATTTGATTAGACTGATCCATTGGCTCCTAGTCCATATTACTTAACCCTCAAACCATTATGCCCTATTGAAAATAATTGGTAATGACAGTTTCAGGTTTAATATTTAATACAGCGGTTAAATGTACTGTTTGTGGTTATAGTTTCCATTGACTAATAAGCAAGTTAGAGAGCAAAATGCATTTTTCTTCAGCTGTTACATTAGCAGAGAGCTAAACACTGTGTTACTCATAATAGCCTTAAACTTTTTCAGAGAAATAGCTCCCAAAGCCAAGTCAAATATTGCACTGATTTGTGGTGCACTTGTTTTCCTTTTCATTACTGAAGGACAGTCTTTTTAGGAGCTTTAAGGACTGCTGCAAGGTGGATGGATGCACTGAAAGTCCTTTCTTTGCATGTCTGGCCAACTTTCAGACACCCCTTCGCGCGGTGCCTTGCGCACGGGCTCCTCCTGCCTGCGCAGCGGCAGGGGCAGGGAGCACAGTCCTGCCACTGCCACTGTCACTGTCCTTCCCCACAGCAGCTCCTGTGCCCTCGGCCACGCCAGCACCACCCTCCGGGGGGTTGCTGTGTGCCAGAGACCCGGGCTGGGTTAGAAAAACCGGCAAGGAAAACGAGATGGGACCTTCCTCACCCAACCAACACCACTATCTCAGAGGAGAAGCCTTCTGCACTTTGCTCCCTTTTCTGCACAACAGAGGAGGAAGGTTCTGGAAGAGCAGGGCTTGAGCAGCTGTAAGATATCTCAAAGTAATGACAAACATATGGAAGTTTGTCCTGCAAGGGCTCACCCACCTGTACAAATTTTGGGTCAGGTTACCTGGTGTCTCGCCAGTAGCTTCAAAAGAGCTTTATTTATTTACTCTAGCCAAGAATTTGGCGCTCTATTTTTTAATCTGCCCACATCTTTCACCTCCTCCTGTAGCGCTTGTTCTCCCAGGGCTTTTTTTTTTGCCATTAACACTCCCAGTTCTGGATGATTATTACATTAACAGGGATTCCAGCTAAGGGTGGGGCTCACTCCCAGCAAATTAGTCAGTGTGGATCTCCACTCCTCCATGGCTTGGTTCCCACCAGTATCTGAGCAGGCTTGTACATATTGCAACTGCTGCTGTGATTTACTGGAAAGAGACCCCTTATGTGTCATTCACAAGCTGAGTGGATGAGGCAGAAATGGCAATCAAATACTTGAATTACAGAACGAAAACCAACATTCACTACTCTGGTTCTGTATTTTACCAGTGCCAGATGCTGCTTTTGCAAACCTCTCCTGCTTGCTCCTGTGAGCTGAGCTTTTATGTATTACCTTGAGTGCAGGACACTCAAAAGACTCTAGACACAATCAGAAGGACACACCAAGAACCAGATCCTTCAAAGAGTTGAGTACCTTCCCAGATGCGCTGGCTGCTCATCTCTATGATTTTATTTGGGACCTATAAAGCACTCAGCCTCAGACTCTGAATTCTTAGAAAAGGATTTGCCAGCGCCAAAAAATTAGTATTGAAATTTGGTCTTACAAATTCCTCACCACACTGAAATAGAGTTGATTTGAGAATGCCCATAGCATCACGATTTGAGGATGCCCATGGATCCTTTCAGAGATGAGGCCCCTAATTCCATAGCTCACACTTGAACTGAAGCCCAGATCTACTGAGACATAACTCACACGGCTTACAACGGAACTCATCCAACCTCTATTATAGGAGTACATTCAGATGAACTTCCTGAACCAGATGGTCAAGCCAGGTTAGCTTCACAGATCCTAAGGTGGGAGAGAATGTGATTTACTGTCATTGAAATGTCTGAGGTCACACATTATAACAGAAAGATAATTTACCAAAAAGGGAAATAAGATTACTGGGTGGACTCAATGCTTAAAATGGACTTAGGACTGGTTTTGAACTTATTTAGATGCATGACGGAGAAACACAGCTTTGTTTCCATTTATAAGTGTCCAAAATGACAACCTGAATTTAGACAAGTGCCTGACTTGACCAGTGCCAGGCTGACCTAATTGGTAACAGAAGGATCGTATTCTTAGCTGAAACGTACAGACAGCTCGGGCAGCTGTCAGGCAACCTGCCCCAAGCGACCGCAGCGCGGGGTGGACAAAGCCAAGATGGAGAAATGCCTTATTAAGTCCCTCTGGTGTTCATCTGGGACATGATTCGCCCATATATACCTGTGCCTAACCAGTGATGTCCACAGACTCACATTAGGGTAGCATTTTGGATTTATTGTTCCCTGATATCAAGCAATGAATAGCCCTACATAGACCTCTCAAGAAGGAAAATAAGAGCCTATGGTTTGAGACTATTCCTGCAGTACCAAACACACTTATTGCAAATTGAGGTAGTTCCCAATAGATTTTTTCTAAATTTCTTCTAGTTGGACATAGAGCAGTATAATTCAATTACAGGGGTTGAAAGGGAAAAGACAGTGTGAGAAGCCACCAATATTTCTCTTTGAGAAGTATTCAGAGAGCAGCTGCATTTGCTTTCCTGAATTTTGCCAGAAACTGAGGTTTTTGTCAACTGCCCCAGGGTGTGTCACCCCCAAGGAAGCCAAGTGAGGCATGAGGGGCTGCACTCCCCTCGCCAAGCTGCATGGGATCAGTGCCTTCAGTGGCACGTCCTCTTCCCACTGCTCCCTGTTTGCTATCAGCACCTGTGATAACACGAGTGCTTCCGTGGCACCAAGCACAGCAGCAGCAGCAGCAGGGGTGACCAGCTCCTCTTCAGGCAGGCCCAGTTTCCCCAGGCTTGCTGGGGAGCTTTTGAAAGCTGCATGTAGTTAGTGACTTGTTTCTTAAGAATTCCCCCAACACAAAGCCATGTAAAATAGATTCAGCCAAGAACTGCAATCATTACTAAGTATAAATTATTTTATCTTTCATTTTTACCTATTCACAGAGGGAAATGCACTTTGTGCACCATACAAATCCAATTTAAGCTCTGAGAATAGGGTCTAAGTAGGACTTAAGTAGTATAGAGGCCGTTAGGCTGACCCTCTACACTGGGGTTAATTTCATCCAAAAGCTTTTCCAAGAGATAAGGAAACAATCTTTCATGTACAAAGTGCTTGAGGAAACCAAGAAACAGTAAAAGAATCTGCCTGCTTTGAAAGCTTTGTATCTCACCTCAACACTCAATAGAGAGATGTGTTGTGTTGATGTACTGTAGATTATACCTTCCCCAAACGGTGAAGTTAAAAGAAAACAGGATCCCTTGACACTGTCTTAGACAACCCATAATACAGCACTATCATTAAACGAAGTTTACAAAAGGCTTCTATTTACATGTCTGCAGAAAATAGACCAGGGCACAGGATGCTGACTGCAGTGTAAATGTTAACTGAGGGACCGCACGGCACTCGCTGCGCTGCGGAAAACCGAGGGCAAACAGAAGGAGGAGAAAACGGTCTCGCTGCCCAAAGCAGCCCTGCCTCCCAACAGCAGGCTGGATTTCAGTGGAAAACAACTCCACCACGCTACAGAAATGGAGGGCAAGAGCAGGATTAATGGGAGGTATCTGGCAATTTATAAGATGGCTGTGAAAAAGTAGCTCAATGCTGAAAGAACAAGAGACAGGACTAGACATAAATTGGCCTGTTTGCTGCCAGCCTTTAGAAAAAGTCTCTAGAATTGGTGGTCAGAAGTTAAAAGAGATGGCAAGGAACATCTGTACATTGGGAATGAAATGTTGTTTTCATGGCAAAACCTCACTGTTGTAAACACCTGGGCCAACCACTCTGTGTGTGGAAAAGTCTATGGTGTTCATGTTGGAAAGGTGGGGATTCTCTATGAGCAAGTGAATCCACATCTGTTTTGCTTCTGGAGATGTTTGGAATTGGGAGGGGAGAAGGAAATCCCAGTTCTAAACAACTGTATGGATAAAGAAGAAAATACCTTTCAGCAGGAAATAGATGAATTCAGGTGTATATTAACTGCTTTTAATTTCAATAACAAAAAATGCAAAAGGAACAAATATCTCAGAATAGTATAGGTGAGCAGGATATGACCAGCAAGGATCAAGACACCAAGCTTAGATTATTTACAGACCAAAGTTATTTTGGGCAGTGCTGTGTCCTTATTTTCTCTTTCTTCCAAAAAGATTTCCAACAAGGCTGTGTATGAGGACCCCTGTCAAGGTGAATGCTATTTGGGACTTCACTGTTTGTAACCAACTGCTTTTACCCACATACTCAAATAACCCTAAAATGACCTCTATTCATGACTGATCTAGGGCTGAATTGAAAAGACTGCCCTTGAGAGAAACCTCTGCATCTCACAGCAACTGGAAGTGGCAGCCTGTGCTTCCCCCCCAGTCAGGATGGCTGGGTCACCCACAGCCACTGCAGCTCTTGCCTCCATGTGCTGTATGGAAGTTTGTAATGCCCAGGTTTGTCCTACACACAAGATTCATCATAATTTGACCCATTTGCAAGTTAAGACATCACTGTGAGAGGTCACATTCAACTTTCTATTCTATTATGTAGCTATTAAGACGCAGCCCTGCAAAGATCTGCTGTGAACAGCTTCTCTCAGAGGAGCACTTCCCTTCAAGGCCTTTGCATCCTAGACGTGCTGTGTCACACATGCTCTAGGATCATGTGTAGCCACACGTTGTCATTAACCACCCTTTAGTAGGTAATAGGGTGAAACATGTCAGTGAACCATAAACCCAGACTGATTTAGAAGATAAATTGTAATGGCCCAGAAGTAGCTGTTACAGCCTTTCCTGTCAATACTTCACCTTTAAAAAAATTCCCTGAATACTTACTAATACTACCAGATGTAATGGCTGTCAATAACATTTACTTTAAATAGTCCCCAAACACATTACATAACCTGCATTTAAAAAGTCCATCTCGCCAATATTTGAAGGAAGTGCAGCAAGCTACCCTGTCACCTCTGGTGAGCTCCTGGGAGCAATGCTGCTCTTTGCTTTTCCATGTTAACCCTTCACTGCCTGACCCACCTCCTCCTGAAAGTTAAGGTGAGGATGAGAGAGGCAGAACTTGGGGTGTAGCTGCAAGATGTGTCAAGTTCAGTGGCAGAGCCAGTGTCTGTTGTTCCTGCTCCCTCCTCTTCAAACAAGGACAATTCTCAAGCAGCACCATTTTGATGATGGAGGCTGCAGGGTGGGCACGCTGATGGCAGTGAGTCAGGAAATTGGGGTGGGAGTGAATGGGAAGGAGCAGCCCAGTGGGCTAGAGACCCCTCATGGCAGTTTCTTGGCCCAGTAACGTGTTACACTGCTGCATCTGCAGGAGCACAGCAGCAAACCTGCATGGAGGCTCTGCGCTTGCTTTGTCCCATCTCTCAGACCATGGGTTTGTGTTTTAAACACCAGCACCGCAGTGCTACCACACAGAAGTCATGTGCTGGCAGCTGGCTGATCTGAGCACAGATGCAACCCTGTGTGCATTACCACTGCTGAGGGTTGCTGTTGGTTAGGAGGGCAAATGAGTGGCACGTACTGCGATTACGCAAAATAGGGATCAGGATAATTACTGGATTGCTTCAAGAGGGAGGCAGGAGGAATCATTTGTCACATCACAAGCATTAACTGTCAGTGTTAATTACAGGTATTTATGTCTGCCACTTCTGGGATTAGCCAAGTAAGCACGGTATGATGAAGAAGGACATTTCTGAGGGAAGTGGAATCATGTTCCTTGGGGCAACAGCAGAGCCATGGGATAATCACAAGTGTCTTCCAGGTGTCATCCACCTCCTGTGCCTCTCTGGCAAAGCAGCACTTTGCAGTTCTGTATGTCAACAGCACTGAGCAGAAAATAACTTGGCTGAGACACCTGCAATTTTTAGATTTCACTCAAGCAAGGTCAATGCTCCACAGTCTCTAAAGAAAGGGATGATACTAGACCTGTGAAAAAAGTGGGCCTATGTATAAATATTCTACAGTCAAAAGAAATTATATGTCTAATCCTTGTGTTGGGAGCCAAGACCTAGACTTCTACAGTGTTTAAGGGCCTGGGGCCAATATAGTCATATATAGAGTAAAATCCTCTAAGTTTTTAGTGCTGCTGTTTCAAACTCATCCAGATGTGGTTCCAGGTGTGGGAGGGCACAGCAGGAATGAAATCACACTCATGCCTAGATCTGCCAGCATACAAAACAGAGGCAATTGTGACAGAAACATCACCCTTTACCAGGGCCATTTCTAAAGGAATCAATAATCTTATAATCTTCTAATAATTCAGAAGTCAGTATTTCCAAAACCTAGCAAGGAGCAATGGCAATGGGACAAATTAAAGAAGGATGTGGATGTGACTTGTTGCATGCCAGAAGCAGGAGATACCAAAGTATTTTGAGGAAAGGTGGGGAGAATGGTTGGGGCAGAGGACGAGAGCTGCACCGCCGGGATGGGCACTCCTGGATGCCAGGTACTGGTACCTGACCTGAGCACTCAGCTGGGCTCTGGCACACTCGTCAGCCCCAAGTCCGGGGAAGAGCTTTCTGAATTACTAACCCCCGCACAGATGACTGGCTAGAGGTGAAGGCGTGCACAACTAACTGGATTCACACATATTTACAGATCAAGCCCTGTATTACTCCTTCTCTCCAGACTAAGTCAACTAAAAAGACTCTTATGGCTGCTCTGAACCCCACATATGTCCACTTGAGATGACAACGTTAGAGATGGAGGCCCTGAGGGTGCAACTTCACTTGTGGCATGCCTCAAGGTCATTCAAATGTTCAGAAATGGCTATACAGTTCTTGTAAAAAGGAAGATCAGAGAAAGAACAACACTAAGAACTGCCATACCCCAAAAATAATTCAACAATAAATTCAACATTTTTTTGATGCCACAAGTAAATACTGTATTTTATATTTCATCTTCCTAACACCTTTAGGTACCAGCAGGGATGCACATTGTCCCACCTCTGTAGTAAATGTCCCAAACTAGCATTAATTCTACAATGAAGACCAAGCATACTGAGCTACCATCACAAGACTGTTATTGTTTTGGAAGAACATTTCAACTCATGTTTTTGAAATGGGAACATTTCAAACTGTATTCGAAGAGATTCAAGTCTTCCTGGCAAAGCATACTTTGTAGGCAGAGGTGCTGCCTTTCATTACACTGTCTGATACAATCTAAAAGTCTTTGGGGCACAACAGGGATCTTGGTGAAACGGCAGAAGAACCTTCCATTGGTGAGAATAGTACAAGACTATTAATTTGCACTGCTTCTGTAGGAATATGATGAAACTATACCTCTTCCAGTCTAGGCAGTTGAAACTGTTTACACTGGAAGAGGTACAGTTTGAAAGATGCCTGTTAGCATCTTTCTGGAAGAGTAGTAGTTTGAAAAGCTCGCTAATGGTAAGCTTGCAATACAACAAAGGTGGTACTGAAAAAGCTTAGATGACAATTCCTCCCTTATCTAGATCTGAAAGTTCTCTGTTACTTTAATGAGCTAATTAATCATATCTTATCCTGACACTTCTCTTTTTATAAATCTTAAAAATGATGAATATGGTGTGAATCAGTCATTTGCAAATTTATTGTCTGAACCAGCATTTCAATGCCTTCTAGTATCAAGGCACTGCTGGAAATAAAGATGCATTTCTGAAAGAGTTAAATAAAGCAGGGTCAATTATCACTGGAATGCTAACCAGAACTCTCTAGGGCAAGATAAATCAATAGTAAATACCATCTTACTAGGAAAGTGTGTGTCATTTTCAGTTCAGTGTACTGGAGAGCACACTGCTCTGTTAAATTAAGTAAGAATTGTAATAATATCTTGGCATGTAGTAGAAATAGCAGTAGGTGAAGTTTCCTCCATGAAGCCAAGAAGTGATGCAATGGCAGCTTGCATGGCTATAATTGTATATTTTGCTAGAATCAAAAATAAGGGTTTTAATGTATTATTAAATTCTTTGCTTGGAGGCAGTCATCCACACACCTACAATTATTTTAATTGCATGTTCCAGATTTTTTTGTTTTTCAGAATTTTATGACAGAAGCTGAAGTTAAAATTAATACCTCTCAATATACTTTCCTGAGTTTCAGTATTAAGTTCTTCTCATTGGGTAATGGAGTGGCTTATTCAGTGTGTTATATTTTTAGTTTTATGGAAAGGTTTTGGAAAAATTTGTGCCAAACAAAATACGTGTGGTAACCGGTATTCGAACTACCGTAAACTAAATAAGCCTGGAGAGCGGAAAAGAACAGGTTTGGAAGCCGAAGACATCACTACAGTCCAGGAGGAGGTGACAGTGGATTCACACGTTGCAGCTTCTGGAGTCCTTGTGGAATTGTGTCCCTAAAGACACAGGGAAGAAGCAGGCTCTTGTGGCTAGACTGCAAGTAGGGGGCTGGCTCTGTGCACCTGGTGCCTGCTCATGGCAGGCCAATATCTGGTTTGCAGCACGCTCCTACCCTGCACTAATGTTTCACATGCACTCTTAGTCAGCAGGATGTAGTTTATCTCACTGTCACAACAGACTGGTCATGGGAAGGACAAAATCCCTCTCTCAGCACACAGAGCTCTCTGTGTTTAACATGGAGCATCTGACACTCTACACACATCCCACCTGAGCTCCTGGGAAGGTCTGGTGAAGCCTTTTACTGCCACTTACCTCTGCTCCTGATTCTGCTGCTGAATTCCATGATCTGGGGATTACCAGGTGCCCCCCCTGCCCAAAATCTCCTTCTGGATCCCTCAGATTGACATTTTCCCAGACCTCACCAACAGATATCTTTCATCTCCTCTGCATCAGCAGATCACTAGAACTATCAGGACCTGTTCAATTTCACTGACACCAGTGGTATTTCTCCTGATTTATAGCAAACTAAGTGGAATGGGAATTGGGGCTGAGCTCTGGGGGGTCACACACATTGCCATTTGCCACCCCTTCCCACTGGGACAGGAGGCTGGATAGCAAGTGCTCATATTCTCATGGCAAGGACACTTCCTCTTAGGAAAAATATTCATATATACCCAAATCTTGACTTTCATTAAGCTTAATGCATTTGCAGCCAATTGCATTTGATAGAAAGCCTTTCCCAGGTAGTATTTAAGCTCATCAAGAACACTAATCAATGGCTGGTAGTTAAATGCATTCTTAACTTTTTATGTGCATTGTCCTTGTGCCATGTGATGTGATGTCTTTATAACAAGATCATTAGGGAAAATCACAAAGATTAATAAAAATACAAGGAGAATTGGACGCAAGGGGTTCCATTAAATAGAGCAGGATTACAGACAAACGAGGCTCTGCGGTATTCTGAGTTGTAAGATTTTAAGTGGGTTTTTGCTATACTCTATTGTTTGTTGGCCTTTTTCTTAGCTCTTCCTTTTACAGCTGTACTGAGCTCATGCAAAATAGGCTGGTCCCAGGGCAAACTTAGAGTTGGGAGGAGAAAAAAGCTCATGTTCCCAAACTGCTTTTCTATCCTCCCTCCTGGAAAGAATACGAAACCAGGACTTAAAAATAAAAAGCAGAAATTCTAAACAACCCCTTTGACTGCTTTTATCCAAGGACAGAATTTTGAGCTGAAAAATTCCATTGATCTATCAATATGTTGCTTAGAGAAGAGTGAGAGAGGAGACTGCATTTATTTCAGGAAGATAAGCCCTATTTAAAAACAAAGGACTCAGCTCGAGGCTGAGCTCCACACACTGACTCTGTCCATTACAGGATGTAAAAGCTCAGCAGCAAGTGGTTTTCAACATGACACCCTTCCAGCATGAGGAGCAGCAATCCCTGGTGGATGCAGCCTTTCTGGGGCAAGACGCCACATCTCCCTGTGCCTCAGTTTCTCAATGTGAAATGGGGAATCACGGATTCATCTTCTACCCTTTTGTCTTTATTCAAAATGCTACAACAGGTTACATCTCTTGCCACAGTACTTAGGAAATGCAATGAGGCCAGAACTAGTTCTGGAGCCTGTAAATATCAGTGTAAACATGATACTAATAACTTTTCACAAGAGACCAAGCAATAATGACAGTCTGGTAATCTAGGAGTGATTTGCACTTTGGTTTGGGGTGAAGATTTAAGAATTAACTCTTTCAGCATTATAATAAACTTGATGGGTTTATTTTTCTCTATTTTTCACAGAAAATCCTCTACACTATTTCTTTGTTTTAGTGAAGCCTTAGCTAGTCTGTGCTAGCTCTGCTGACCTGGGAACAAGCTTCAGCCGTCTTTAAGGCACCCAATATTAACATGAAAGTCTGTAATCACATCTTCCCAGCTGTTGGAGCCCACAGTGTCACTGGGAGTTTGCATGGCTAAAACAGAATTTGCTGTATAATCCATGTGCCTTGCTGTTCATGCATGGTAATTATGTATAACAAAATCCATAAGAAAAGAAGCAGTTACATATAGTCTGCTTTAAAGTATGAAGGGAAGGACTTATTTTTACTATCCAAAGAAACCAGCTAAAAAGAAAATTGTTCCATACTTTTTTCATGATTAGCAACCACTAAAGCATCAGTGGCCCCAAATTTCACGAGGCACTTTCTGAATACCCTTCCTATCTCAGATGGTCAACTACTATCCTCTTCCAGCCAGCAGATACAAAGTTCTGAGTTACAGCTGTTGTCTTTAGAGAGCAAATCTTTTACTATATTCATAATGCAACTAACAGGCCGACATGCTGGGAAGAAGATGGTATAGAGATGCCAGAGCACAGAATGACCTCAATTTCTGACTACCAGCATCCTGCCACTACTGCACATCCACTCCCATGTAATCTGTGGCCCACAGAAGATCTTGTTTCTATGCAGAGAGAGATATATGACCAGCTTTCCAATTCGACATAACTTATGAAATACTTCTTCATGGAAAATTTAGACAAAACAAAACTGTCACTGTTATATTTCCTACCATCTTACCTCTGCCTTTTCAGTATTTCATGGAAGTTGTAATTTGGGTGCCTAATTTAATTCTGTGGTCAGCATCTCTTACAATGTATTACTTCTGAGACACTGAAAGCTGTGAAAAAAAAGTCCTGTCATAGTAGAGGCAACCTAAGCACAGCCGCAAAATGCAGTAGATATTCTTATGTATAAATAAGAATTAAGTAAAGCAGAGTTTCCACTAGGCCCTGAGAGTAGGCTCAAAAAGCAAAAATAGAATTGTGTAGAAAATTGAGTTTCCGGGGCAAAATTTGATGTCCCTACCCTCAAAAACCCCAACAAACCCCAAACAAAAAACCCCACAAAACCACCCTCAAAACCCCTCCCAAAAACCAGTTCAAGTTTCAGAGGAAAAGTGTCACAAGTATTTTTTATGTCACTACTGAGTTGTGATATATCACAATCTAGCTAAATATCAGAAAAAATAATTTAAGCAGCCAAGTTGGGAGCAGCTCTGCTACAATAAACCTATGACTAAATGTTGGCCTGATACATGGAAAATCAGATGTTCTTAGGAAGTGCTTTACTTTTAGGCTTCATAAGGACTGACTCAATATCTCAGTTGCCTTTACTTCCCTGTTTTCAAGCTGTGCCTTGCTCCCCAAAGCCTCAGCTCCCCACCTGAACACTTCTGTCTTTGGAGCAGAAAGGGGCGAGGAAAAGAAACAGACTTCAGCAGAGAAGTGGAGCATTCAGCAGGCGACAGCCTGGTGCTTGTGCTTTTGAGGCTGCTCCTGGGACTCTGGCATTGCCCAACAGGAATATTTCTGCTTTGTTTAACACAGTGAAAAAACATCAGTCGACACTGTAATGTTAAGAGTGGTGGATGCAAGTACGACCGATAAACAAACACGTCTTTGTTTTAATAGTGGGGAGTGACTTATCATAGTTAATTATAGGAATTTACAGCTATTTATGTGAACTCAAGAAAGCAGAAAACATTCATTTGTTGGTAGTGTAACTGCTGGGTGGAGGCAGCCCAGATGCATGGAGATGAATGCTAGACTGTATCTTGTTTGCCTTGTTATGCACAACTTTACTATGTAAATTTGAACTTCAGTGAGTAGCTACTTGGCACATTAGAATGTATAATTACAGACACACAAAAAACCCATGGAAAGTGACATTTAAACATTGTTTCTTTGTCACATATCAGTTAAATATAGAAAAAAAAAACATATTTACTTTAATCCGCAGTAGACACTTGGTCTCGCACCTGCTGCTCACACGCAAAATATGTCATTATCACTCAGTGTCCATCCTCTTACACAGAGAAAACAAAGTCACTTTGGTTCAGTTTTGTCTCACTTCAAGCCTCAGAGGAGCTGCACTTACAGTGGAATGTTAAGCAGAAAACAAAACCAAAATAGCGCAACACCAACCACAGTTCATTTGCAGGGGAAAAAAAAAAGGCTGCTCTTGTGCACATTCAAGAATTATCCCAAACCAATTATGATATGATGGAATGAACTCCAGAATCAACTTTCCCCCCCCTTTTCAAAGACAGAGCAGTGCTACTGATACACCACTGTCACCACGAGCAGTCACACCTCTGCTGCAGTAGGGCTTGCCCAGCAGCACGGGGTGGCAGGGCCAAGGGCTGCGTGCTCCTCTGCACGCTGCTGCCAGACAAGGCTGCGTATGTCCTACGTATCTCTTCTGGACAGGAATCGTTGTGAACAATTATTTAAAACACATATACCACCAGTTTCTAAGGAACACCAGATCTTCTGCTAGGAAGGCCCTAAAAGCATTCCTGGCTCTGTAAGGACAATGTTCAGTTACAGCGAGCAATCGCCTACATCTAAAACCCTCAGATGCATAAATAATTCCCCAGTACTGCAGTGGCTGCCTGCACCATAACCTGTCAATGCATTTATCCAGACCTCCTGGAAGAAGTGAAAGTTATTATTTTGCAGAGGGAAGACCAAAGCAGAGAGACGTGCATGACTGGTGGATTGTTTGAAGCAGCACAAGGACAGACTCCCCACACTGACACTGACCTAACCTCATCCTCTGTGGCAACGTGCAGCTGTGACAGCTCATGCTCACAGACACGAGCCTGGTTGGGCTCAAGTTGGGCTCTTTATGAAATCAGACTCTCAGCAGGGCTTGGCTACATGCTGAGGAGCAGTGCAAAGGACAGCTCCATTCCCAGTGTGGGCACGGACATGCACCCAGTGACTTGCCCAGGATTACACCCAGGAAAGCTGTGCAAGGAAAAGAGGTGGACCAGAATTTCCAGGGAAGCACTGGATCACCTTTCTTCCCACAAAAATAACATTCATATTTGACAAGATCTTTCAAATTTTCCTTTCTTCTAAGTAAGGCCTAGGAGTGCAGGGATGCAGGATGTTGCAACCTGGATGCTTCAATCCAATATAATTTTGATTAAGAAATTCAAGTAACTCTCCTCCCAAGCCCATGTTTCTCCCAGCAAATAACTAACTCATCTCAATATCTCATTTACTTCTCTGCTTCCAAACCATGCCTTGCTCACCACACAACTGCAATTACACAACTAAGAAAAAGTTTTACATGTAATCCCCACAGAACATGGGACATGTCTCTAAATCCCTCAAACTCTTTACACAGGATGCAGCCATCTCTGGGGTGGAACAGGCAAACTGTGCAATTGCTGCAAAGCAACAGCGTTGAGAAGCAGATCCCTGTGTTTAGTCCAAACTACAGCAGGGGATTTAGAGAGCAGTGCCTTAGCACTGAGGACTCCCACAAGCCAACCAACCTCCCATGGCTGCCTGTACCTTTTTCTTATCCTTTTCTTTCAAAGAACCAAAGATGTGTAGCTAATTTTTTCCCAATCAGTCCTTGCCTAATGGTAGCCTGTCTTGTTTGCTTGCTAAAATCCTTTCAGCCTTTTATATATTATACCTTCAGCCTGCACATCATGCATTTCAGAAAGAAAAATGAGCAGCATCTTCTGGGCCACGTTCCCACAGTTTTGATCCACTATTTGTTTTGCAGCTATAATGATTATTTGTAGTTAAGAGATCAATGGAAGCTCTAAACATATTCCTGTGACATCCGGCGTACAGCTTGCATTCAGTCACAAATGAAAATAACCACACTGTGCGTGGGTGTCTGAACAGGCAATGCAAACACCCAAAGCATAACAGGCCTGAGGAGATACCGCAGAGAATATCAATTCAGACTCAAAATGTCATATGGCATCATTACACTACACCTAACAAAAATAAGGGAGCAGAACGGAAAGGTTGCAAAACTGCTTGTAAACAACACTGCCAGGTGGGATGTTAATGCAGCCTCCTGAAATGGCAAGTGGAGCAAACTGTGTAACCCTCAATTAATGTGTCTAAATCCAGGCTCTTCCCCCAAAGAAAGTATCACTCAGTTGTAGGGAAAGAGAAGAGGAAAATAAAGGGAGGGCAGATGGAGAAATTATATATTTTCTTAAAGATTTTATAGTTGGACATATCATAAAACACCAAAGGCATCTGCAAAGTCTGCTTCATTCTACAGTAGTAGTATTTGTCATACAGAGTGCTTAAACCTTTGTGCTGTTTTTGATTTCTCCACATGCTTACTTTTCCATCCATTAACTTGTTTCGAGCCATTCCTACACACATCTACTTTAACAAACTTTCACAAAACCGCACTGTTTCTCAGGTCACACTTCCATTTGTACAGAAAAAGATACCCATATCTGATATTTTTAGATCTTTCCTTAATAATATAATACTTATTCCAAAAGGCTTTCTACTGATCTGGTTATGCTTTTGTTTTCTCTTTCTTTCCCAGGGCAAAAATTCTAATTCATCCTGTTGCTACTGAGCTCCTCTTTAGCAAGTGCTAAAGAATCAGAAATACAGCAGCTACTGGCTAAACTTCAAAATCCTGGAGTGTAGTCCCAGCATGGAGGATGCACACACACGTTAGAGAGAACTGGATGCATTATGTATTTGTCTGAATTGAGTATTCACAGCTGAGGAAATCAGGTTGGTTGGTTCTGGCTCTTTTGTGACTCCGGCAGTTCCTCACCCACATTTGTCATCTTAGTCATTTTATTCCAGCCATAAAAGCAACTTTATGTCCATGCCTTACCTGCTCAGTGGGAGGCAGGAGACTAATTTATTAGGGAAAGAAGTAGGCATTAATCAAGTTATTCACGCGACAGAGACTGGGCAGTGTCTATCTGCTATTTCATAGGTTGGCCTATGCGCATGTTTCAACTCAATGTGTTGAATGCAGTGTTCAAATGCAAGTGCAGCCTGACCTTCAAATCTAAAGGAAAAGCACAAGAAAGCTTCACCTTCCTTTACCTCTCGGCACTGGCCAAAAGGGTCCCTGCATGCAGCATTAGTGGGTCAGACTGGTTAAAGACTCTGGCAGACGCTGCTGTCACCTCTCTTAGCTGCCTACTGCTCCATGCTGCCTTCAGCATGTCGAGTCTAAGCACACACAGATGAGAGATTTTCCCCATTTTCCCACCTCCCTGCCCTTCTGCAGACACAGGGGCTCGAGTGAAGCTCTGCAGACCCAGAAGACTGGGCTCCCCTGGCACTCACACAACTTTTCACAGCCAAAGCTCAGTGTTTTCCTTCACAGAACAACTTGCCAGAATCACAGGTCACCTTTCACATCTCCTTGATAGGCATGCACAAATCTGAAACTTCCCTTCTGTGAGCAGGCTGTTTGAATTGCTTGTTTTTACAGTGTCACCCTGCCTGTGTCAGTGTATGACATTTCAATAGGTGAAAACAACCATTTGGTTCACCCCTGGACCTGACCGCGATTCTTTTTCTCTCAATGTAACTTTTTTCTCAATGCTGTCTCAATGGGACAACGTGTCCTGTGCGTTTTCTGATTGTGTCCAGATTGCTTCTCTCTCAAGAAAGGGGCACTTCATGATTTCTGACACTGAGTCAGAAGCTACTAAAGCACTCGACAGTTTGCCTTTGAACAGCGGGGACGGGTATTGATTAGGGCTAAGCGAAGCTGTCAGACTACAATTTACTAAGACAAAGTCATCTACATCACCTAGCTTCTTATAGTGTTTTGATATTTTCAGACATGTTACTAGTGAGCATGTATCGATTACCATTCCTTGAACGTGGCAGAGAGCATTTCCCTACTGAGTGGCTAAATGATGTGTATGTTGAAACATTTAATTGAATGTAAGTATGTTATTGGTAATTTTATTCAGGATTCCCACATGAGAAAAATCACACCCATTACTGAGAAGTGCAGCTCCTGGAAAGGGGCCCAAACCTATATCTGAAGTTAAAGGCACTGGAAAAATACAGGGTGAGAGGGTGGAAGGAAAATTTAATTGCTCAAGTATTGCAGGGACATAAGAAATGGATTTTTCTTATATTACTTACACCACTTAAAAAATGTGTGCCTAGACTCTTTTCTAAATACAGATAGAAAGCTGTTTTAGTTAACTGTATGAAGATGGAATGAACTGCCAAGTGAAGACAAAGATAAAGGACAAATCAGAATAAATCTCTTAATCTCTTAACAGTGACTCTACTCTGTAGCCTGAGTCTACCCTGAGATATTCCTTACTTTACTTTCCTCTTGCAAAGTATTTCAGAAGAATAGCAAAGCAGGTACAGGGCCACAGGGATAGGAATTAGGTAACTGATGTATGGTTTGTAATACAATAGTTTGGGTGTTTTGATAATACAAATACAGCAGTCTAAAACATGAATATTTACGCGGCAACAGTTCCTAATTTTGCAAAGATCTCTGAGAGTGTAAAAAATACTACACCAAGCTTGTGTGAAGACAGTAAAATCTAGAAGATGAGAAATGCAACCTACCCTTCACTTAGCATGCAAATGTTGTCCTCCCTAGTGTTAACAAAAATTGCACACGTGCATTTACAAGTGAGTGTAGTTTGAAATGCCTACAAATCAATATTGGGGCTGAAAATATTCCAAACAAATACACAAGCTATTAATTCGAATCCTGATTCCGCTGCCAACCACTGAATTTTCAGTTGTTGAAATGCCATGTTCAACATGCAAGAGAGAGGAGAGATGCACGTTGTAAACTGCATTTATGACCAAAGCAAATCCTCTGATTGCTTACCAGTGGAGTAAAGCAGTGTGTGGGGCTCTCCAACTTCCCTCTGTGCAGAGTAATATCACATGACAGAACCTCCACTGCACGAAATGGCAAGCTGGGAAAAATAGATAAGGAAAGCATTGGTATTGAAATACACAAAGAACAGCAGATACTCTTTATTGTGTAATGCATTAAATTATAGTGGATGGTGTAAGTAATTCGTAAGTGTCACTCAAGTGTAAAAAAAGCACTTAAAGGAAAAAGTTTGCAAAATCCATGAAACCTTTCTTCCCCAGTTTCTGAATCCCCCCTTTTGAAATATCCTCAGGGTACAGATGGGAACATGCAGATTTTTAAGTTGGAGTATGAACATTTCACGAGCCCAGAAAAATCACAGAGCATGCTACAGAATCTGACAGCAAAACGGCAGGAAACAAAGATAGGATTCAAACTGACACTGAAGATGGAGCTCAATTTTTTTCCCCAGTCCACCAAAGAAGTCCCTTTGTTACATGGAGAGGGGAATGGCACCTGGATTCACATTTCTGCACCTGTTCTCTTGTGCTGAGTGCAAGCTTGCTCATGCTGGTCCAGCACCAACTTGGTGCATGACCCAGCTTCACAGAGGCCTCAGAAAACTCCCGGCATTGGACTTCTGCAAGTTCTGTCAAACAGACTTTCCGAAATACCAGTGGCTGAAACCTATTAACACCAGTTATGGGTAGATATCTTCTCCCGTTCCTTTACTGGATGGCAGATGTCCATACCCGATTTCCTCAAAAAACTAAGAAATTCTCCATAACAATATGACTCATACTGAATTGCCTAATTGCCCAAGGTCACTACACACTAAGAAACTCACTTTTTATTTCCCATAAACTACATGTATTATGGTTTCCAAACTACTGTTAGTCCAATAGATTATTCACCTTTTCATTCACCTTCAAAGTCAGAGATAATACATCCCAGGAGGGCTGTTTTGTACTTCAATGCAGACATGTCCATTCAGTGAGGGCATATCAACAGGTATTTTCAGCTTGCCGATAATGATCTCTACAATTTAAGTCTAAAACATTTACCACGCTGTGTGAAATGATAACACAATCTCAGCTTGCCTGCACTTGCCAAAGTCTTAGCAACCAACCCCATTGAAAGCCCAGCTCTTGTACCTTTCCTTCTTTACTTGAAGAAAGCAACTTTACTCGCAACCTTTCCTGAGCACCTTCTTTTCAATACGCTACCAAAGCCTGAGCCCTTACACGTGACAACTTGGTATACAGTTCTTAAACAAAGAATCAGATGCTCAGGAACAGGACCTGCTAAGCCTCCACAAATGTTTGCATTTAGTCCTTACACAGAAGCTCAGCAGAGATTTCCATGCTTTGGGCTTCAGAAATGTGGTCGGTACCTGCTGGCACTCACAGCCTGCTCAGGATGAGGGGTCATTAGCCATGCCCTAAGCAGGAGCTGGTTTTGAAAGTGTTCAGCCCCTGTAAACAGCTTCATGTTATCGGCCCTGAATAACCAGCCAGAAGGAGCTGCCCTGTCACCCAACACGCAGTGGGTGTGTTCAGACACAGCAGCAGACCTGCCAAAATCCCTGGCTCGGCATGACTGCAGCACAGCTGAGAGCTGGCAAGTTCCTGGTGTCTCACTACCCAACACCTCAGCCATTTTGAAAACTTGTATGTTTGAACATTAATTTTGTATTGAAAGAGGAGCCAGTATTTAATATATCATCCACCAGCTGACTGGTGGCCCTGCACGCCATCATTTGGTTTCTGCTGTGGTGGGAAAGGGGTCTGGGCTGACTGGGAGGCCAGCCTCTGGCACAGGGTGGGCAGCTGGGAAGGAAGGAGCTCCTGGGCCTGAACAGAGCGAGATCCCAGACACAACCGTACTCCTGAAGTACATGCTGTGATCTCCTGATGACTTTGGGGAGTTTAGTCCAACTTAAAACAACAGCAGAGCTGACTACAGAAAGCCTGTGAGCTCCTGATCCTGCTCCCCACAGACTTCCCTGTGTCAAGCCCAGAGTCCCCAGGTATGTAAGCTGGGGAAGCCCACAGACAGTTTTCCCCTGCTTGGCCAGCATCAGGCTTTAGCTTTCATTGACCTGGACAGCAATACACAGAAGCCACTTGCACATGAACGAACTATTCTTGAATAATTTCACCAAATATTTTAAGACCCAAATTGCTTGCTTTGAAATGCTTACCTTTACCTATCCTCCTTTTATCTCACAAGCCAGGAAGAGGAATGCTGCCAAGGCAGGAATCTGTTTGGCTGGCGATGAGCTCCTTGATAGGCTCCTTATAACATTTCAGTGCACCGCAGGCCTCTCGCTAATCATTGAGGTGAACGAGCTGCCTGGAGTGAGCTTTAGGAGGACTTGAACCCTCCAGAGGACAAAATTATAGAAAGAACACGGGCACCTAGGGCCAAATCACTTAAGCATGAGGGAAAAGCATTTTATTTTGTTTCAGTGGGTTTCTTTTGAAGTTATAACCTCTCAAAAGTGAAAACTAAAAGCCATATCTTTAATGTTTTTTGCATTTCTCGCCATATCATTCTGTCTAATAACTACCTTTATGTCTCCTTTAACTGTCCTGGATGCATTTGATTTCCACGCACTGATTTTTTTTCTGAACTTAGTATCAGATTTTTTTTCCCTTGTCCCACTCACAAAATACTCTTTTCTTACTCACAACTGCTACTGAATTACTTTTCTTCTCAGATTTTACATACAGTCTGGCTACTGTCCTGAATGAGCACAACAATAAACCTCTTCCCTTGGATCCCATTTGGAGTCTGGATTCCTAGTCTAACATAAAATTTTCAATGCTACTACTGTTCACCTAGTTTTCATGGCATGTTTATTACCATAACTCTGACAACATGAATATGAATCTCAAAACCATAGGTTTACTTTCATATTGCTGCCCATTTGCAGAGTTTGTGCATCCTTCTTGTGAACAGCCTAGAGAGCAAAGCTGCGGGCAAAGAACATGACCATGTCTGCAGAGAACAAAACCTGAGGATGCAAAGAACCACACTCCCAGCACATGACACGGGACTCCAGCCTAACTTAAACCTGCTCACATTGTCAGTCGGGAGTGACAAACCTCTGAGTACCTGCTTTTGAATGGGCCATAGGGAGATAGGAAAGTAGAAAGATTTAATGAAGTAGCCTGTTCTGCCACAGTCAGTCAGGACGTTATTGTTGCTGGTTTTGATGTTACTAGGACCATTCCCAGATTTTCACCATCCTTCTCACTACAGAAGAAAAAGGAATGCAACCCCTTTTGAAACAAATGGAAAGCATAAATTGTAGATTCCTCTGGTGATCCTCAGCTACCTGTGAAGACTTAGACTGTCCAACACTACACAGCAAAGCAGCAAGCAAACATCAAACTGGATCAAACTTGCAGCTGTATCATCAGAGGCTGTCTGAGTCCCAAGACTGGTTCAGAGCCTGGAAGACTGTGAGATGGGCTCAATAGATGATATCCTAAGCATCCAGTGACAGGAACAGTCATTCCTTTTGCTGCTTTGCACTATTATGCTCTGCATTTATTATTTGAATCAGGATAAACGTCTTCAGACTTACGTGTTTGGATTAGGGTTTGTTTTCTTTTCTGAAAAAGAAAGCCTAACAATAAATAGGAAAACAAGCACCTTTGGTCTTATTTTCCTTCATTCTCCAACCTCTTTGTTTCTGCCTGCATTTGGCATGCATGCAACAAGGATAGGCTCCCAAAGGAACAAAAATTTTCCTTGATTCATAGCTGGGTTAGTGTAGATGGAGCTGAAATCAGGCTCCAAATAGTTTGTTTAGAGTTTTTCCCTCTGCTTTATTAAGCCCACGCTACAAGCAAGTTTGGCATATGCATCTGAGTCCAGAGCAGAGGGATGTGGTGGCTGCACCACTGTGCTTCACATGTGTGTAAATGAGAGTGGTACACTGGGTTACAGGAGACAGAACTCGTAAATATGCTGTAGCCCAGTGGTTGGGAGATGCAATTAGATGGCTGCTTTGAACATAAAATATTATCCATTTTGTTTGCAGAGCCTGCCATATGGTTCCCTAGAGAAAACACAACACTAGAGGAAAGCCTTAAAACTTTTCACGCTTTCACAGATGCCCAAACCCCCATTATTTCACTCAGCCTGAGCTGTTGCTCACCGCCTTTCCTGGTAGGTGTCCTCACCTACTCTGGGCCCTCTCAACAGTTAGTCACCTAAGAAAGCCCAATCCCACAGCAGATGACAGACAGTGCAAATAGCCAAGCCTGTTATGAGGAATTTCACCAGAAATTGCTGTTGATTTGGTTGCATGGACTGAGTCACATTACAAACTTTCCAACCAGATTTCAAATAAACTGGAATTCATGGCAGTCTGAGTCAAGAGCTTTCATGCTTTCTGCTCAAAAGACATGGTTGATTTACCAGCAACCAGACTGCAGTCCCTACACACGCAAGCACTTGTTCAACAGCGCTCCAGTTAGGAAGGAGTCTGGTCCCATTAAGACTAATCACACAAACCCTTACCCTATGAATTTGAGTTCAAAACTTGACCCAGAGTCTGTATCTCACACAGCTGACGCCAAATATCCTAAATCTTCCACTTGGGGTCTAGAATTTTGTTTAAAATAACTTTTGCTCAATGGATAGAAAAGGCTAAAATCTGGTGTACAAATGCTTCCGACTACAAAACCACTGATTATTTCAGGCTTCCAAGGATCAGGTTTGACAAAAGTTGGAGCTGAACCTTGGAAACTGTGTGGAAATCCCACTTGGTCTAAGCGCACACATGGTAGTTTTTCCTTTTTTACCTACAATAGCAATATGCAAAATCATAAACAATAATTTCCCAGGCCATCAGAAAAGGAATGATCAAAACTGTGCAAGACCCACAGAAGTATCTGGAATCCTACATTGATTTTATGCAAATTTTCCACTTCAAACACTTATGAGGCCCATAACAAACCTCGTTCTCAGAAACACCTCTGATTTCCTTTTTGCAGTAGGTATTTCATTTAGTGAAAGTTAAGAGAGATTCAATCATTATTTCTATCTACAGACATCGCAATGCATTAAGAAATCAGTAATAAAAAGAATAAACTTTTTAAAAGATATTATAATTAAGACAGTTCCTAAGGTCCTTTTATTACAGTTGCTCTACCTGGCCAAATCTCACTTGACATCTGTCCACTTAACATCCTTTTGAACAAAAGATATTCTTATTCCAGAGCATTCAGAGACAGCTACTGCATTTTAATTTCACACCTTGCCTTAATAACAAATTAACTTGAAAGCATAGATAACCCTTTGTTAAATACAGGCTGCTCTGGGCCTGCAATCTTTATTTCCAATGGAATATTGTAGAGCCAGGTTTGCACTGTATCTATAAGCAAACAGTAAAATGTAGGAACAAATTCAGGGGAGCTGTTTTATTCTGGTGAACACCAACATGATCAGCTCTTACTCATACTGTCTGAAACAAAGCCCAACACAAAGGGCCCTGGATCAGGCTCACAAATATTTGCAGTAAGACAAATTGAACTCTCCCAATGGATAGGAAATATGCCAAGGTGTACTATTAAAATTATTCTCTCTGCAATGCAAAGAGTGGCCCCTTTCCCTGAGGCCCAAAAGTTGCTCTACCTGGGGACCTACACATGTTCATGTGCTCAGCAGATTCCCCCACAGCTCCATAGCTGTGATCAGCTCTCCTCTTAGATGTGGAAATCATCAATCAAAGGCAGTAAATATGTTATGACACATGGCTTGGGACACCTCCAGTTTGTGACTTGGACACTCCCATACAGCCCTCGAGGTGCCACATGAGGAAGACTCTGCTTGTTCTACTGCTGAGACCCCATGGAAGGAGAGAGGCACAAAGTCACCATCAGAGCCTACTTCAGTCTCCACCGAAATGTGAAAATAAGCGACAAAAGTAAGTTCCAAAGACACTGTTCACTCGCTGTTTGCTGCAACTCTGATGGGCTGCGGTCAGGCTATGGCCGAGGACTCCTGAAAATGCCCTTCTCACAGCCCAGCTGTGCCTATTCATCATCATCTGCTTCATGGGTATTTTAATCTGACGGGCGGGGGGGACCTAGACTTTCGTGAGTACTAGGAATGTTATGTAAAGAGAAATCTCACTGTTTCCACTGTGAAATTTTGCCTCAGGCAACTTATGAATGTTCCAGGGAAGATATTCACCATTTTCAGCAAAACAGCTGACAGATCCATCTGCTGCTCTTGGTGATATTGGGTGCAATTTTCAAATGTCTCAGTAACATACACTCCTAGAGTCCCAGTGAAAAGCCAAGTTCCTCCTGCATGACAATTGCAAGGGAGGGAAGACAATAAACTTTTGCTCTAAATTTCTGAATAATTTTAAGGGTGACTTGCTTTTGAAATATCTCAACACTGACAACCATGAAGTTTGGAGGAACTGGTTTTATACAGTTACAATGAGTTTCCCAAGAAACATAGATGCTCCAGGGGGAAATTTCCAGTCCTCTTAGTCTAATTCTTTTATTTTAGAAAACTTACCTTTATTTTATCCAGAAAAAATATCCATGGAATTTTAGTTGCCTTAAAATTATAATATGGAAACTTCCTTATCTCACACTTTTTAAAGAGTAAAAATGTAGATTTATATCTATTGCAATATTTGTTGATAGCGAGGTGGATAATATTTTCACTTGGTTGTTTTTAATGCAAAAGTAAAAACGCTTCTTTTGATATTAAAAAATGAAACATTTCAATTTGAAATTTATTTTCACTGTACAAAAACCAGGTTTGAAGATGAAGTGCTTAATTTGAGTTTAAACTACATGGTTTAGCTAAATTCGTACATATTACTTACTTAAGTTCTTGATTAGCCAAATGAACATTTTTTTTTGCTTTGAAACCTTTTCACCCTAATTTTTCAGCATGATTCTGAATTGAAAGTGAGTCATTCGCACAGACGTCACCACAAATTTATGGGTCAGGGAATTTTGAGTTTGCTCTGCCACAAATCTGTGAAACAGAAGGACTTGAATGCTGCTCTGTGGAAAAGCTCACTGTTAATTTACCTGCATCAGAGCTGCACAGGCACCTACAACAGTCACAGGCACACTCGTGCCCCCGGGGTGAGCTGCCAGCAACCTCAGCTGCCAAACATCCTGTGGATGTGGCATCAGGGACACAGCTTCTATGTAACCCACAGGGGAACACATCACCGTGTCTGTAAGGGAGCCCCAAGGCTGGCAGCCTTTCTCTATGCCTTGTGGCAGGTTAATAAAACAAATAAAGATATAATTTGTTTTGTCTTGGTCACTACTACTTTGGTCCTCTTGACCCGTGTCAGCAAGCAGGGACTAGGAATTTGCTGCATCTGACGGCCTCTTCACCTTGTGGATAAAGGAGAGCAGCATAAAAAAATAGCCACTGAAACTCCTGTATGGCAGCTGGCAACCTCTCCTGAACTGCCATGGGGGCTTTCATCTTTCTATGAACACTGCACGACTGCTGGGGGAAGAGATGGCAACAGAGCAAGAACAAAAAAATTGCACACAACTGTGTTCATCGGTGCCAAGTCTCACTCTCCCAGTGCTGGTAAAAAAGGCAAAGTTTCTCAGGCTTCCCTGTAAGGTCACAGCTGGTACTTCTATGAATCTTCTTATTACATGGGAACGAGGCAGAGGTTCATAGAGAGAGACAGATGGTGAGGAGCAATGTTACTTATCCTAATGTGCATGTGAGACAAAGAGCTGTTTGGCATACCTCTCGCTCTCAGTCCTCGCCGGGCCATGGCGGGCAGCCGACCCCCGCCAAGTGTTTGTTCCCCTCCACTTTTTATTCCTCCCCTCAGTGAGTCTGATCCTACTTGTCTTCGGTGTTTACATGAATCATGCTAGATGTTTTCCAGAGATTTGGGCTCTAATGAGCAAGGCCAGCAGAAACAGCAGCAACAAACAAACAAGCTGGCCCAAGCCAAGCTTGCCCACCGCCGTGCATTTGCATTCACGTAGGCCACCCCCTCTGCCTGCCCCGTCTGCCAAACCCTGAGAGTGGTGGCAAGAGTGGGAATGGGCAGCCCCAGGATGAAGCTTCAGGATTTGGGTTGTAGATGTACATATTAACCACGCTGAAAACACAAACTCCCTGGGATTTTCATGTGGGAAGGGCAGGAGGGAAGCAAGGTTTGTGTTGGAGGGAAGGGGGATATTAATTGTGGCTCAAGCCAGGACTTCAACTGTGGGAATTAGGAGCAGGAAAAGAGAAGGTAAAAATGCAGTTTGCATATTCATTGAAGTGTAGCTTAGAATATGAGGGAAGCAGGGCAGACTTTGATCTCTGTGGTATAAGGCTATCGCTGGAAGAACCTCACTCATTCCAGCTGAATTATTCCTGTTTTTCAGCAGCAACGGAGAGGAGAATCTGCTCTCCTGAGCCTGACCTCCTTCTTCAGCTGCAAATGGAAAAGTTCACATAGCACTTCCACTGCCATCATAGTGAAAATGCATCTGGAATTAATGCTGAAATCATATGAGCAGGATCTTCCAGGAAAGACCTTGCAGAACCAGAGGCAGCACTTCTGAGAGAAGATAAGACAAGATATGGCTCCATCACATGGCAATCGCCCTTTCAGACCACCAGCCAAGGATGCAATTCTTCTTTCAGGCAAGTAACTATTTATAAGCAGGCTGGCTGTGGAGAAACGCATCCCACCTCCTGAAAACATGATAGCCAAAAATGCAAAGATTGCCCCTCGAACTGGCACTCAGAGGAAGGAGGAGGAGCTGGACTGGGAATTGGCAAGTTGCAGCAAGACGATGAAGGGAATTGCTCGTCCAGGGTATTTTTATCTTGTGGTTCTGTAGGCAGGAAGATAAATGGAAAGGCAGAACATGATTTGCAGCTTATACAGGCCTTTGAGTAACTCCTAACTAGCACACCATCATGGAGGAAGAGAAGGCAAGATGAAAGCACAGATCTTTTTTCTTTGCTTTTTTTTTTAAACTATTACTAAAACAGTTTAATTCCTCAGCAGAGCAGATGATATCACATTCACTTTAATACCAATTACATTTAACTAGGTTTTACTTAGAAGTAACTAGAGAACTTTCTTTCAAACAAACCAAACAAGATTAAATATGTTGGAAATGTGACAGATTGACAGCACAGGAACTTAAAAAGTCTATGGCAAAATTGTTCATGATCCGCCCTGTACCAGCTCTACTAATTCACACACATTTATCTATACACTGAGAACCCCATATTCCAGCCTACCCCAGAACCAGTGTAAATTTTTGTAGCTTCAGCAAAAGGCTGATCTCAGGCTCTATGTCATGTCAGCCTCTGCCATCATTCTGCCTGCTGTCCTTGTAGCACAGGCCTGGCAGTGCCACTAGTTCTTCCTGAAAAGGGCTAGGTGCCTCTTCCTGAGAAGAACTAGTGGGATCATCGTGCTCAGCTTCAGTGGTGATGACTTCCTGACATGGGAAACCAAGGAACGGGGACCTTCCTGCAGCAAGGCTTACACAGATTCATTGTCATTGAGCTACTACAAAACTAGAGACAGTGGGCTGCTAGTAACTTGGTATTAATAAATATAATTTCACTCAGGACTAGGTATATGGCCACCCCCCAGGCATCAGTGCTCCTGTGACTTGCAATTAAAAGGAGATGAGGCAGCACATGTGCTTAAAATAAATACTGAAAATGTTTGACGAACTTTTGTGTTTGCTATTTACTTGTGATTTTTGTAACAAACACCAAGGAGGAGGAAAATAAAATTTCATTTGGCATCATTTTGGTTTCCTTCATGTTTGTAAGCAACTCCCACTGTCTCCACTACAAAAGGCAACACCGCTTCTTCTGGATGTCCCACAACACAGCATGGCCAGTTTCCAGCTCCCACTACAACATGTGGGAGTTTCCCTATTGGTTTCAGTGGGACATATGAGCAATCAGCACCTCAGAAAATTAATTAACTTCTGTGACTCATCTGTGCTTTAGCCTAAGCTGACTTGTCAACATCAGGGGCAGAAGTCTGCTGGCACTGACTTTAAAATTCAAAGCACCCTTTCTACCTCTGATATAATTTCAACTAAGACCTACCATAGCCAAGTGCTTCAGGATTTGAGAGTCTCTGGGTTTGAAGGGCTGTTAACATTTTACAGGTTACTGTTTCTTGCTGGGATGGTATCAGGTTCTGCTGCAGTAAAGCAGGGTACTGGGTTCATGCTAGCACCTTCCCTGCCAGCCTACCCAAACCAAGAACAACTGTGAGACAGGCTTTCGGCAAACAAGGAAAAATGCAGCAATCTGGGCTTTCATATACACGAGGCCCCTGGACACAAGTACACTGCGGCCTAGGATCCAAAGGTGCAGATTTCCACGCACATAACGGTCTGGCCGCAGCCCTGGATCCTGCCAGGATCTCGGCAGAGCATCTCTGCAGCCACGTTTCAGCCCCACGGCCCAGAGGCAGCAGGGGGATGAGCTGTGCCGTGGGCTGCTGCCCTGCCTGGCACCAGGAGCCCTGCCAGAGGCATGGCTGGAGCACATGCACCTCCAGCAGCCCTGCGGTGCCTCGCGGGGCCGACACCGAGCACGGTGCACACGCTGCCAGGAGCAAACGGGGGAGCCAAACCTAATGGGTTAAACACAGTTTGCTTCAACTGAGGACAAAAGTAAAGAGAGCATCATAAAATATCCTGATCTGGAAGGGTCCCACAAGGACCATCAAGTCCAGCTCCTGTCCCTGCACAGGACAGCCCTAAGAATCCCATCATGCTTGCAAAAGGTGCCTTATTTTGCTCCTCCCATCAGTGCAATATTCATATTTGTACACCTAATTCAGAGAACATTTTCAGCAGATAATTATAAGAAAGGCTTTATTTAGAGGTTAAGTATTTACAATACTCCACTATGTCTCATATTTCTGCCAAGCATCTATTTCCTGAGCTGCACTGAACACGGAGACTGTATTTCTAGTACAAATATTCAAACTTGCACCTTGATTTCTGAATTTCTTTTATCACGGCAAATTGTTGTAATAAAAACACTACTAGCAACAACACTATATTAATATACTCCAAACTAAATAAGAAAAACCCTACAGTGAGCTGAATTGGCATTCATTATTCCAGTTGTTTCATATCTTTAAATGATTCTGGTAAATCGATAGAGCTCTGCAAAGTGGCTGTTGTCTGCTGATTTCTAACTCTACTCAGTGGCATCCACTCTTTAGTGCACCACACACTTGCTGTGTAGCCATTAGATGAAAGCACTATCACCTGTCAAACAAACTGCTAGAACTGTGATAAATTAATGATCAAATAGTACAGTCTGATGTACAGTAGCAGTGCCGAGGCTAGTTACAACCAGGCCTCATGCTTTAAAAATGTAGCTGACATTAAAAAAAAATCAGCCATTAAAGAAAAATGTCACACAGCTTTTCAAAAAAATATCTATTTAAAAAATGACCACATACCGATACTCCAGGATTTGCAGTTTTTACTAAAAACAACAAAAAAATGTTGTGAATGTTACAGCAAAACCTTTCTGTATACTATGAATTTTCAAGGCAAGCAACAACACACAGCTAAGCTGAGAGGATGTTTGTATTTTTTTGGTAAGTAGCGCCGTGTACAAATCTGTACCTCAGAGGAATCCTCTGGTGTGTCACGGACAAAACTCTTGTTTGCAAGGGAAATGTCCTGAGTTCTTCTTTTTCCCCTAATGCTTTTGATTTTTGACATCATGGGTAAAATATTTCAAGGGAGCTCCATATCACTTCTAAATATAAACAATACAAAATAAGCCTTTGCTTTTGAAGCACTTGACATCCTTTGAGCTTTGAATTTCAACTCCTAATAACTCTTGATGCTCACTGCATTAATGTATAAAGTCCTTTTTGTGAGCTAGAAATGGTTCCTCATGTCCCTCCTGCCATTGGCTTTATGAGCTTAATTTATTCTTTTTAATATAAAATCTCATTACCTGAACATGACACCACCACTTCCATTTTATCTTTGATATAAGAACAGAGAGAAACCAAAATCAAAACCTTAAATAAAGTCTGTAATCATCCCTCACTTTCTCTTGCTTTTCAAATTTCTAAACAAAATTAAGTAAAAATACCTTCCAGGGCACACTAAGAAATGTAAAGAGTGGGGGAAAAAAAAAGAAAATTACTTTATAGTGAACTAACAAGGGACATAATTACTTACACAAGCAGCATATCTTTTTCTTGATGATATTCCT
This sequence comes from Melanocharis versteri, assembly GCA_013397845.1. Lineage (NCBI taxonomy): Eukaryota > Metazoa > Chordata > Aves > Passeriformes > Melanocharitidae > Melanocharis > Melanocharis versteri. The sequence continues at coordinate 1,251,300 of VZTG01010637.1, read as the reverse complement.
TCATGTTTATTTTGCTATATTTGTAAAAGATAGGGAGTGCCTAGGAAGAATGGATATGCTGGAAAGCTTGATCTACTGAAGTAAGTTCTGAACAAAGAGTTACTTAACCTTAGGCAAAATACACTTTTTCTAAACTTTACTTTAGCATAAAACACTTAATAGACTGTAAAATGTGTAGTAATGGATTTTTAAAAAAATCTTTCAGAAATGGAAACAGCTAAGGAAAAGCCACCTCTGAGAGAATTCATTGAGATGGAGGATTTAGTTGGGACTTCTCGAGTCCTGATTTTAACTGAAAATTGGAGTGATCAAGGTATTAGCACATGAAAGCATCACTTCCATGCACTAATGGCAGTTCCTTTATGTTGTTGTTGTTGTTAGAGATGTGACTTAAGCATTGACTTAAATTATGAATTTGGCAGGGATCAAGCTCCATGATCTAATTATGTCTTAGGGCTTTCACTGAGTCTTTTGAGGTAGCTGGTTGCAAAGATAAGGACTTTTTCACAAGGAACATGCTTTTCATCCGAATTCACATCCCAGATCCTGAAGAATCTTTATGTTCTCTCCACTTATATGGAAGCCTTCAACAAATAAAGGCTTGCATCCCTGGAAAACTATATTTTAACTGTGAAATGTCAACTACTCCCTCAGAGAGCAAATGACCTGTAAATTTTTTAACTCCTGCACTGTGCTTTTTCCTCTGATACCAACAATAACTGGAACTGTGTTCATCTGAGGTTACCATGCTGCATCTATTGCTGTGAACTAGAATGAGTGAGAAAACTAGATTAGGCACTTTGTGTAGCTGAGGCTTAATTTCAGGTAGCCTATGACAATCCCATTTCCCACTCAAGAATCATTCAATGCCTTGGGATTAGCGTATGTTTTAAAACCATGACAACTTCAAAAATTTTATATATATTGGCAATAGGAAGCTGGATTTTACCTTCACACCAAGGGAAGAATAGATGAATCCCCCTGAAAATTTGTGCAAATGGATATGTGAGAATTAGGCTCCAAGAACCTGCTATCCAATTGCATTGGGAAAAGAAGAAAGCTTGCTAATCAGGATGAGAAACTGATATGTTGTTGAATATAGATTGGATACATTGATTCCGATGTACAAACACATTCTGCAATAATTATACGAAAGGGTACAACGCTTGTAAATTAAACCATCTTAGCTGACTTGAGCTCATTTTGTCATTTATCCTTTGTTTACTTTCCCAGCATTACTAAGTACTCTTCATTTAATTAAACATACTTGCAACCTTCCTTCAATTAGATAAATAATGCAGCTTCTTCCTCCATCACATAAGGATGGGAAATCAAGATAATGCAATATTTATTTTTATTCTAGTTCTCTCTCTGTCACACACTTTGCAATCAAATCCATGCAGCTGCAAGGTCTATCAGTGGTATTTCAATCCATATACATATTAAAATAAGTAAATATCTCATTATCTACTTAACTATCATAATCTGTTAAAAATTTTGGCAGACCAGGTAAGAGAAAATTGAAAGTGGCTTTATAAAAACAACTTATTAACAGACTCTTCAGTGATAAAAGGCTTCAAGATAAATACCACAGATAGTAAAAGCTAGCTTAAACCACTGATTTGAAACTCTTACAGAAGGTTGATGGTTTCTAACTAAGTAGCAATTAGTCTGAAGTAATCCATTTATCTCCTCCGCAAGTGACTGAAATAAAGAGAAATTAGATAAAACTACACGCAGAGAAACAGCTAAGTGATAACAGAAATGCAATCAGATGGAACTGAACAAAAATTATAAAGGCAGGGCAATAATATATAGTTCATTTGCTTATTGGAGGCTTTGATTCATTCCCTGTGGTAATTGTAAAATTTAATAATATCTGTATACTTACAGTGTTCTGAAAAAAGCACCACCATTACACATTGTTATCCCTGTAGGTTGGATGACAAACGCCTGGGGCAATACTACCATCAAAGCATGTGACATACCCAACACGGATCTTCTAATCTTCATAGGGACGACAACTGTCATTTTTAAAGTGCATGGCAAATGAAGAGGGCAGAAGAAAGGAAACTTCTTATTTTTGGGGGGCTGCTGATGGCAGGGACTGTTTAAGTCTACACTGTGCTTTGAAACTGCAGTAGCAAACCCCAAGTAATTCACTTGAACAGTTATATAGATTTCTTAATGCTTAGAAAGTGCTGTCCAGGCTGGGAATAACCATCTGTTCCTTCGAGAACTCATACTCTCCTAGCTAATATATACAGCTAATACACTGTATAGCTTATATGTCAAAAATAGATCAATGCTTGCCAAAGGAAGATATGTACTGTTCCAGCAAACAGCTCTGCTTAAAACTTTGCGCTTTTTTTTTTCCCTGTGATAGGTAATATTTTTTAAGCTATGCAAATGAAATAAAAGGATCTCCAGTCTGTTGATTTCTATTTACATTTTTTGCTCATGTAATTTTAAGTACTAGCCCTTGTCTGCTTCTCTTCATTTCCCTGTGCTACAAAACGTGGCACAGACGGTGCAAATCACCGACCCTGATAGCTGGAATAGGATTGTCACTTTAATGTTCAACGTGGTTTTTTCTTAACATTTTTTTCACATTATAACAAGACTGTACCATGAGACACCTTTTGTTATGTATATATGAACAAAAGCAGTCAGAACAAATTTAGTACACTAAGCAAGGGAACTAAGAGTTGACAACAGTTAATAGAAAAGATACTCTATACTAGATTTAATCTGCTCTTAAATTTGCCTTCCTGAGACTGCATAATACATTGGCCAGACAGATTAGCATCGTACACTTTCAGATGGAAAAAGTTAATGCAGGATCTAGATAAAAACCAAACAGAAACCCCATAACCCCCCCAAACCACGAGTTCAAGATATGTTTTATTCTAGGAGCTCCCAAAGTAATAGTCTGGCATTTTCCTGCAGCAGCTATAATAGTGTAAATACAGATTTAACACAGCCTATAAGTCATTTTTATCTGTGACCAGTGCAGTGAAACTGTGGGCTGGGAAAAAGAATCACAGACTGATGAAATGAGAGCACCCAAGACCACTGACCATTTTAGTTCTGTTAAGTGGCACTAGAATAACCAGTCAAATCCGTGCATCCAGCAGTCTTTCCCTATACCCTGCACAGAAAATAGTGGCTTGTTACATCCCCTTAGATTCCTCCCACAGGTTTCAGTAAGATGGTGACCAGACCAACTGTCAACGGGTTGCTGCAAGTACTAGATGAAGTTAAACATGAAACATCTTTGTTCAATCAGTACAAAATAAAAGTGATAAAAGAAACCGTCTTTCTCAGGAAGTTCTTTCTGTTGCTGAAGTACAAGATTTATTCTCTTTAAGAAAAAAACCCCAGAATAGTAGAGATGACAGAGCCGTTCTCATTTTGAAACAGGCCTGAGATTCTCAAGGAGTGTGGGTTGGTAATATCTTTCAGAGGAGTGCAGTACTGAGAGATGGGACAGAGACTTAGATCTGTGCTCAGATGCAGGGATGTGCAAATTTCAGGAAGTCACTAGGACAAGGACAGCTTTTTCTGTGTCTGTTCACTGCTACTTGCACAATGGCTTCCCATTTCCAAGCAGAGCCTCCAAGATCTGCAGCAATAAACAAAATACTAACTAGTAACAAAAAATAAGTACACTTATATTGAACTTTAAAATATAGCAGTGGAATTTAATGCAGTCTGCATTTCATTAGTTTTAAACCATATTGGATTAAGTTGAATAAAATGAGTAGATATGACCATTTTAGAATGAAATGGCCTGAAAACAAGAATGCTAGATGAAAATTTCACCCAAACTCTCTCTTATCATAAAAAAAAATCACGCTTTTAATCTGATCTATCACTTCAAAAAAGAGTTTCATGGGAAGATGCCAGTTGTATCTGATGTGGAGGTTTGATATATTTTTCAGGAGTAAGATAATGCAGCAGTGATAAACTTAACCCAGGAATTCTGAATGAGGCTGGGCTTGATGAACAGCCAGATCATCACCGGCCAGCTCTCAGCAGCCTGGCAAGATTCAAATTCCCACTGCGGAGGCAACGAACAGGCTTTTCCAATCAGCTGAGAGCAGACGAAGCAAATACTCTTGGGGAATGCTGCAGCACAGGGACTGTGAGCTGCCAGGCAGAGGATCAGCAGCCAGGGCTTCTCAGTGCCCTGGGGTCAGAGGATTCCCACACTCTGAATACCCCAGCAGGGCAGCACAGGTACCACTGACTGCTGCCAAGGACAAATGGGGTGGAAAGCAGATTTCTTCCTCATGCTACACAGCATGCTGACGTTGGGCTGCTCACTGTCTGACCCACAATTTATGCATGGGAGAATGTACACACATATCTAATACATATATATTCATTTATGATACCTCACTATGTATTTTACAGAAACAATGCTAATATGTTTTAGGCTGAATTGACCAAACCCTGCAGACATCTCTGCCAAGAACAGTACCCCCCCTGGAAGCAAGTTCCAAGCACACCTGGACCGCAGTCTATTGCCCTGCCTGGATTCAGCTTTGCATGACCAAGTTCATGTTAACAAGAAAAAGTCCTGTTCTGCCAGTGATCATAGATTCCACTCACTGTAACTAAGACGGAAGACTTGTACTAGAGCCAGTGTTTCCAATTGTCAAAATTTTGTTTCAGCTCTTACAACACTGAATGCTTTTATTTAGCCCCCAACTCTTCACATGTTTGAGACCAGAGGAGAAACTCTGTTTTCATTTAGGCTTCTAGCCTTACACTTACGCAAAAGCATCAAAAATGACCAAAGTATATCCCACAGAGTCAAAAAGCCAAAAAGTAGGTTAAAATCAATTCAACCTTAATAAAAACATAATTAAGAATGTTATGGAAAGCTGCCTAGAAAACAACACTTCCCAAAATATCTTTGCAGGTATCTGCAATTTGATTTTGTACTACAGTGAAATAACTAATATTTTTCAAAATGTAAACTTTTCAGAGTTTAAGAAAAGCAACCTGGGTTTCTCTTCTTGAATCAGTAAGTCCATCTTCAATTCTAGAAATTTTTTGTCAACCCACTGCAAGAAGATTTTCCACAGTGAGGAAAGATGCGTGTATTTTAAGCACATTTAGTCAGTCCTTCCTGTGCTGCAGGTCCTAAGTTACGGAAGTGAAATAAGGGAAATATTCACATTTTTACCTTACACCAAAAAGTCAAATAATTCTTTTTGGTTTTAATTTGACTTCTTGGATTAAGCAGCCAGGAAACAGACTTTCTGCTATTTCATATATATATATTTTTTAAAATACTAATAAAACGAACTCAACATCCTTACAATCAAGTTGATAATTCTGTAGGCACCTGTATACTTCTCATTCACTCATGGAGTATTTGATTAAGCCAACTGAAGACTTAGCCCTGAACTCTGACCAGCATAAAACAAAACCCACTGAGAACTATGATAGACTATTTGATTTGATTTGTGTAGAACTCGCATGTGAACAGTAGCCTTTGACAACCCCATGTTACAAAAATCTCAATGATTTATGCTTGCACTTTTGCAGGCATGATTTATGCAGTGTGGTGCTCTCTCAGCCATGAACATCCCCTGCTACTGTGAACTTACTTTCCACGTCCCAGTTTGCCAGTTACCAGGAACCCAGTGCACAGAGACAATGGCAACTTATTGTTCACTTCCTAAACCTCCAGTACAGTGTTCTGCCCAGATGTAAAAAGGTAACTTGATCCCAATTAATGAAAGTGACTGGGTCAGCCTGTCACCTCCCATGCTCTTTATGTGCTGCTCAGACATCTATACGCTTATTAAAACCTCAGGCACTCTACATAAGCTCTGCCTTGAAACCAGTTGCCAGAGGCATCACTGCTCAGAACCTGTCTACAGGTTCCTTGGTTTCAGATCTGACATCACATAAACCTCTCTTATCCGCCTTGGCAGCACAGATCAGATGAAAAGCGGCCCCGTCCTCACAGAATAATACTCACAAAAAGGATGGAGGCACACAATAATAAACATTTCACTGCTGCTGTTCCTCACAAAGGTACCTTACTGCTAATATGCTCCAAGGTTAGAAAATGCCTACAACACTTGGCAAACCTCCCTTATTTTTTATCAGATTCAGAGTGTGGAACCTTTTACTGCAAGCTTTTTTCCCAACAAATTGTCTCTGTACTGTTTAAGGCAAAACTGGAGCACAAGCAGTGATAGCAAATAATTTCTGGAAAAAATTTTGCTTCTGAATAAATTTTGTCTTTAGACTGGTTGATGATTACTGTCCGAGCTCTCCTCCTTGAGTTTGACTGACCACCAGTCACACAGCATCATTTTTACTCCTAACAGGATGGGTACCTATCATCTTGACACAGTATTGTCAGTTAAAACCTAAACCTGGAATTCCAGTAAGAGTGAGGTGACTTTGATAGAAAGAAGAAAGTAGTCTGAGGTATCTGCCTTACATTCAGACTCTGAGCTACCCAATGTCCAAATAAACACACATGACAGCACAAGCCTCCTTGTCTCTGTCAGCAGCACAGAGCCACTGCTGTTCTGCAAGAAGCTGTTCCATGGCTCTGGGGCTGCTCAGTGCAGTAAAATCCTTCAATTTCAGACAGCAGCTTCCTAAAAATGCAGTTGTAACCCACGTGTGCTTCTCCCAAACTGGTGACCTAGAACAACAGCCAGTCCATCTTCAAGAGATTAAGGTCTTTTTAGTTAAATGGCACACAATGTAACATTCAGGTTAGGCACATAAGAAGAACAAATGGTCTCTTAAAAAGGCTTTGAACTTTATTTCTTCTTCAAAGAAGTTTGGCTCATGGAGGAAGTGGTTTAATAACTGAACTTGCCAGCACAGGCAGGAAATAGTATTTCCTATGTACATCCTGGCACCAAAACTAGATTGTAGTAGGAAAGGTTTCTGATTTCCTTTAAAAAATGCAGTGGGATGGGAAGAGCAAAGCATTGCTTTGGAAAGGACTTCACTCGTTTGAATTTTCAATTGCTGATTCAGAGAAAGGGTTTGGATCTGGTCTGTGGTACAAATCAAAGGGACAAGAGCCTTTACCAGCACTGAGTGATAGCGATGGCTGGAGTTCTGCTTTAACAAGAACCCGTGTTTATTATTATCAGAATTTCCTCTTCTTTTGCAGGCTCATTCACAGACTGGCTAATGGGTTTCCATAAATGCTAACAAGTGCTGCCTTAAGGCTTTGTTGTGCTGCACAACATTAAGCAACAACAATAGGGAACAGCTGCTCCCAAATAGCTTTGCAGTTAATTACACTATATACCTACAGTATGTCTCCGTGCCCTACATTAAGAGAGCTATTGCACATGTACTGTCCAAATAATGATGGAAGATATTCCAGACAGTCCTACACATTCCAAGCAAAATAAATGGGAACCAGACTCAAATACTCACACTGCCCTTGCTGCAGGAGACATGAAAAGCAAAACAAATTAACGTTACAGCAATAACATTATCATCGCAACAGAAGATGTTTGCGTGTATTTTTTCATTTGTATTTGTATCTTTAAAATAAGTATTAGATGGTCTAACGTCTGGTTTGTCAAAGAAGTTTGTCAGGTATTTCACAGATGTGTAATACTTTTATTTTTACAATCTGGAATAATCACAGTCTGGCATACAAAGAAATAACTTTTATAATCGCGTTCCTCACCCAAATACGTCCCCATCTCCAAGATATGCACATGAAACATTTAAATTACGAAATAACTCTAGGATGATAAAACCTATACTTATAAGTGGTTTATATTACAATTTATAACAGGCACATTTGCTCAGATCTTGGCTTTCTTTAATAACTTTTCAATTCTTAGGCCCAGCTGGAAGCCTAAAAATAGGCAATAGAAAATTGGCATGTTTTCTTCAAGGTATTTGAAAGGATACCATATTAATCTTACCAGGGCCAGGTTAAAGGAGTTCTGCAAGTCTCCAGAAGAAAAAACAAATTTACAACATACATGTTGGCAGCAAATGCAGCCATTTAATGTGGGATTTGAAATTGAGAATTCACCTCAAACCTCTTCTATTCTCAAGCTTGACCAAGATTACCAGTATTTCTCTCAAATATGCTCCAATCTCAGCCTGTTCTCTGACTCTGCTGTGGTTTTGTTACTGTCCCTCCACTAGCACATCCTGTAAAACACTAAACCAGAGGCATCAAAGGCAAAGATGACAGCAGCAGCTGGCTGGAGAAGGAATAATGGCAGCCCCTGGCATAAAGTTAGGTCAATCCAGAATTTTGTTCAGCCCCATCTTTTTCAGCAGTGCACTGTGCAAAGTTAGGAAAGTCATTTCAGCTCCATGAGCCTCACTTTCTACACATCTACTATGATGCTGGTAACACTGGCCTTCAAAAGGGCCTTCGTAAAGGGATGCTCTGTAGAAAAGGTAGTTGCCATAATATTTCCCTTCTTTTTTAACATAAAATGGTACTAAGGTTCAGCAGAATAAAGAAAAATTAAATTAAAAGGTTGTCGTCAATTCCACTAGACAAAAATAATCTCAGAATAATTTACATTAAGAGAAAAGCACAACTAATTTTGTCTCTAGGTAAAACAAATCATAGCATCATAAATATGCTGAATTGAGTATCTTCTAGTTGGTGAGCAGTGATCTGAGCCAAACTTTAAGAAATATTTACGTACTCACAGATGTAGAAAATCATAGCTCCCTTATTTATCCCATGAAAAAATTGCCTTGGCATCCTACAGGCCGGGCCAAGCTGTGCCTCTAGCTGTGCTACAGTAACGGCATCAAACGCAGCTGCATTACACACTACTCGGGAAGGAACTGCTGCTAATAAGCCACAATTTAAAATACTTTAAATTACAAAGTACTCTTTTGAGTAAAACATGCCACCTCTGCCAGGGTTAGGGTGCCTGGCCCTAGACACTACACGCCAAGGATGTGTGAGATGAAGCTCCATTAAGAGAAGCCTGTGATTGTGGTTATGCTGAAGGTCCTGCTGAGCCACACCACGCTGACAGAACTCAGGAGAGGTGAATCAGCTGCTGCTTGTGTTTGTTGCACCAGCTGGGGTTCATGAACTTTCCCCTGACCTCTCTTCTAATTCAAGACTTTGTGGTTTTTCAATGATTTAAAATTTTAGCTTGAATGTGTATATATACATACATGTGTGTGTATATATGTATATATAATCTCCACTGTGCTAAAATTAGGTTCTCCACAGCTAAAAGGACCAAGGGACAAAAGTAGCTCACATTTTAGTCACCGCAAGGGGCCAGAAGCCATCCTCTTCCTGCTCAGCATTACTAAAAGCAGCTTCATGCCAAGAGCACAGATGTAGAGGTACCACTGTCTCAGTGTGTCTGCACTGCTCAGCTTTTAATGTGAGCCTGCTACTTCTGGGCAGTGCAACACTTGATTCAGAGCTGGCCCTGGCAGCTCCACAAGGCTCTGTACGTGCTGGGTAAGGCTTGTGACCAGTGTGCAGCCCACCCCCCTGCCACATTCTCAGCTGTAGATGGGAGCATGGAAAGAGAGGGAATTAATCTCTCTTGTGCAGGATTTAGATCCCTCTGTCTCAGCTGGATTTCCCTCTGCTTGGGAAACCCAAATTTTCTCTGTCTACAAGATCTGCGCTGAACCGATATAGGCACAGAGAGCCTCTCCTCTGTACCAGTGCTGAAATCCTAATTCGGAGTTTTTCCTTGGAATAGCACTGATATGTCCCCCACCACTCTGGGATAAACTGGTGCTCAGATGAGGGAGTTTCAAGCCGTGTACAGGTTCACAGGAGCTTACTGGAGGCTCCTGAAGGAGTGAGAGACAATAAATGAAAAACCTGTAAACAGAAATCTGAACCTCTTCTATAATCAAATAAGGAACAAGACTCCCTAGATAACAGAGTTGGGTGCCACCAGACTTTGTTTTCACTTTGTTATGGAACTACAACAAAAATCTCCCTCACTCTCTGCACCTTAGCTGATGGTCAAACAGCATCAAGAAACAGAAATACCCATAACCCTAGACACAGAATGAAACAAGGTGTCTTTTTCCTTGTTCCCTGGGATAGTCTGAGGAAGTCAGAAATGATAAATGAAACAGTAAATTTGAAAAGAAAGCTGGAGCAGTTAAAAATGGCTGTTTGTTCCTCATCATCTCCCTACAGGAGCAGCCAAGCACCCCACAACATTTACTCTGTCTGATGCCAGCATGTTGGCAAATATGGAAGCAAAAAAATATGCAGTATTCCTCACCTATATTGCACAGTTTCCCCCTGTGAAGACCAACACTAATCACAAAAATTTTCCCACTGAGTCTGGTGGTTGAACTGTCTCAATGCATAAGAAGTCTACGTTAGAAAATGTGCGTCCTCTGAGACTCCATATATTACCAACTCAGGATTTCTTAGTGTTACACCTCATTATTTGCTCAGGGTTGCAATTCAAAATATGCCTCATTTCTTTTATTAGGCTCCAGTCCTCTGGTTACAAAGATGAATCATGCCATCACTCTCCCAAAGACAGGCTGGACCTACTTCACATACCTCTTCACAGTTCAAACACCACACCATGTACAATTAGCATGCAAGACTTGTTGCCTGAGGATATTGTAGAGGCCAGGAGTATTAACAGGTTCAAAGTAGGATTAGACAAATCCATGCAGGATAAAGGTCCATCAGCGGATGATCACTAACCACTATTATCTGAAACCCACAGAACATGGTAGGAGAAGCACTGCTGTGTCTGTGTCCTACATCTTAACCTCTTCCTGGGGATCGACTGCTGTACAAGGCTGAAAGCAAGATACTGCTCTGGACAGTCTGGCAGTCCTTATAGGAAGGAGAAACAACAACATGACCACAAAACTGTGAACCAAAAGTCAATAGTGACAGCAATGAAGGCAAAGAAGCAAAAAAATTGTCTTTTTAAAGGGAAGCTTAATTATTGAAGCCAGAACACAGACTGTAAACCCATTCCATCACTCTCCTTCCCCTTCTTTATTCCCTTTGGTCCTTGCTCCAAGCAGGCTGGACTTAGTTTTCATACCAGTTAGTGCCACTTGCCTCTCTGCTCAGGAGTCAGCTATGGGACAGCCTTGGTGGGTTTGAGTTTGAAGAAGGCTGTCCTAAATCCTTGTCTCCTTCGAAGCACCTGAGGCTGACCCCTCTGAATCCCCCAGCCAGCCCACAGCCCTCTGCCACTTGCATTTTCAGACATTCAAAACTCAGCTGACTTGCACAGCAAATGATGAGTCTAACAGAACGAGACTGTTTCTGGGTTATTTTCTCATTAGTTCTTTTAATGGGCTTGTTTCCTTTACCTGCTACTATTCGCATTTAAAAGTCCTTCATTTTGAGAACATTTTCTTTAGTGGATGAAAATTTGCTTTTGAAGTATTTCTGCTTGGAAACATTTTCATAAGATAAAAAATACTTCAAGAGTGATTTTATACCAATGCAACATTTTCATTTAAAGTAGACAAACAACAAAGTGGCTTAATGTTTGTTTGTGCCTTAGTTACAGGCAACACTTTCATGAAAAAAAAATCCTGCTCAGGTACTTAAATAAATATGCAAAAATAATATTCATTTCTGGCTAAATTCAGAGTAAGACATTTAAAGGTACATGCACTTCCTTCTGGTGCCTAGAAAGTCTGAAATATAACTGTGCTGTGGTGCTATTGATGCAATTCGAAGGCTACTAAATTTGAGGAATCAAACTGACACACTAGTGATCAGGGTCAAAGCTGTGTCAGTTATGCCAGTTCTTGACAGAGAAGAATCAAAAAGCTTTCTACTTCTATTTGAATAAAAATGAAGCATTTGCAGTAAATATACAAATATTTTAGATACAGCAAAATATTTCATCTGCTGCCTTAATTATATATGCAATAAATTAATACTTACATTTTTAAAACACAGGTGTCTTAAAAAATATTTTAGGTAACAATAATGTTAAAATAAAAATGAAAAAATGTTATTGAATTAAGTAATTCTGAAGAAATCATAATATTTCATTTGGAAGGGTGGAAGTGGCATCCAATTTTATTTCCTCTGAAAATGTTTACTAAAATCAAGATAATTCAAAAACGTTTCAGTGACCTGAACAGAATTACTCCAGGAAGGGAGGAAGGAAGTACCAATCGAAATATTGAGTCCAATTCTGTATGCTTCTAAGACTTTCATTCTGATCATTTCAATTTATATCTCATATTTTTTTATTGCTGTTTAAATCATGCAGCTTGAATGCCTGGCTTGTATTCTTCTCCAGCTACTCATGATGCAAAATTAGACATATCCTTTTGTATACATCCCTAAAGGGGTTGTGGGTGGATCTTGCCACTGGACGCTACAAAATATCCTCAAATCAAGAGCTTTCTGTGTTAAACAATTCAAATCCCAGGAGCCCATACAGCCAATTTACCAAGTATAAATATAGTCCCTCTGCCATTCACACTGAGCACAGTGAATTCCATGCAAAATCCCTGGGGAACTAGAAGAAATATTTTAATGTTCAGCAGTAGTCTTTAATTTTGCATTCAAATTATGTCACTGACCACTTTTCTCTTTCCTCTTGAGGCAAGTGTCTTCCTCAGAAGGCAGGTTTTAGGAGAAATACCTCATAGTCCTTTTCCTAAACACGCTGGCTGACCCTGGGGCTGCCTTGTTCGTTGGTTTAACACCAGCAGTGGATTCTCTCCTAACACATAACCAGTTACATGAACAGCAAAACACCTATGGATGGGGTGTGTCCCTACAGGAAGCAGGGCTTTATGCCTACACTAAAGGTTACTCAACATTTCCCAGTATAAGATCTTATTTCCAGTTCCTTACAGCTTTGCTAAATAAACTGGCCTGAAGTCTTCCATAATGAGGCTCTGCCTCAGGCTGTGTGTTTTGGAGACCTGCTCGTGTTACTAATAAGGCAATAATCCATACTGCAGCTCGATTAGCAGTCAAAATGGTTGACAAAATCTGTAATTATAAAAAGAAAAGTTCCTTGTGCTGACATATCAAAACAGACCTCTCAGACTGCAATAGGGAACAGCCACGATAAAAGATTCTCTGCTCTATTAGCTGTAAGGAGAGTGGCTAGGAGTTTGGCCTGAATAAAACATACTGTGGAAAGAAGAAATATTAGAATCAAATGCTCATATAAAAGCTTTGCTGCAACATCAATAATCTTCAAAGTACTTAACTGGGGAGGTAGGCACTGCAATGCCTCTCTGACAGATGGGAAGATGGAGGCCCAAAGAAGCAGCTCCTTGCAGGCCCATGGAAGGCAGCAGTGTAAGCCTCAGAGAGCATCCTGGGGAGCAAAAAAAGGTGCCCAGAAAGAGATGCTAAAAATCTCCCCCTTACTTCTGAGATTTATTTTACTACCACTGCAGTCAGAAACATGTTGTACAATGTCTCTCTAGAATTGAAATTGCTTTCTTATGGGGAGCACAGAAAATTTCTCACCAGGAATAGCAACAATTGCTATCTCTAGGATGTACAATTTTCATAAAGTGAGCAAATAAATTGAGCTATGAGAATCAAAGGGTATTAGACTGAGCAAATTTTTTTTTGCAGGAAAGAAATACTAAAAACTAACACAGGAATTATATCAATGATATAATTGAGAGCACATTACCATAAAAAGAGCACCTCTTGCTAGAAGGGATTTAACTAGGGACTCTACAAGCCTTTGGCACTGGTGATACCCATCCCTGGGCCATGCCCTGCCCTGGGGGAGAGGTGAGCACTCTGGAGGGCTGGGACATGGGCAAAGTCCCGGAGAGCAGCCTGGGCCTGGCTGGGCTTCCCACTGGGAACAAGGGCGGCCTCTTCAGCAGCCCAGCACAAAGCCGAGATGAATCTTGCTGTAAATTAATTTAGAAAAGCAAGCAGACACACAGGCGGGGTCTGTGCGGGGTTGGCACACGCAGCTATTTCCGAGCAGACGGTCACTTCCTCCTCCTGCCTGAAATGAGCCTCATCCCACGCAAAGTTTCCAAGCCTTTCATTAGTGGTTGTGTTAGTGTATAATAGCTATAATGAGAAGGCCATAAAAATCCAAAGTTAGCTGAGGGTCCTTAACCGTCATGTGGCTCTCTTTCCAGATTTTTATTTAAACTTTAATGACTGCCACATAAGATCAAGCAACAACAAACAACATTTGTATTACAGCTGTATTATTTAATTCCCATTAGCTGAAAATGCCAGGCTACTGGCCAGTAGCTCAGGAAAATAAGTGGTGACAGGTGAAAGAAAAATACCCTTCCTGTACCTCTTCAAGCCACTTTAAAGCCTGAGGCTCTGCAATGTCATTTACACCTAATGAAACCTAATGTCAGACCACACTATTTAGCCAAATGTTATCCTTTCAGGAAAAAAATGGACCTTGCTACTTTTAAGGACACGGTGCTCTTTCTGGCCATAATTTCTACTGTCTAATTAAACCATGATAGAACTGATCCCTTTAGATTTGCTATTAACTTATTTATTTCTGCTTTTGAAGGTGCACTTAACACCACCTTATATATTGGGAGATCTAGGTGCTGAAAGCTGTAATTTACTCTCTGATTTAATTAGATCAATGACTTTATTGGACAGCCTAAAATGTCTGAAGTAATAATCACAGTCCAAACTTTTAATTCTGCATCAAGCACAAAAGGAGGAGTGCATACTTCTCTTCAGTAAAGAGTGAAGTATTTTAAAGGGCTGCTTTCATCTCTAATGGCTGCACTATCATTTTGCAGTTCATTTTGAAATGTTTTGGGTTAACCCGCTAACACAACAAATGTAGAGTAACAACAGAGACTCAATGTTTTCCATCACGTTCTTACAGTTTTCAAGACAAGTCCAGGAAGCAAAATTAGCAGAGTGCAAATTCATATTGATCTGCCTGGCATCTGGAAAAATAAATTTTCTTTCAATGTCAATTAAAGTTAACAAAGTGAGATTTCAGTCAGGTTACTTAAGTAAAAGGTCGCAAGAATGGGTTAAGAGTAGATAAATCGCATACACACAAATATCACTTTCTCAGAGAAACATACTAGGTGTTGAAAGAAAAGCAAGCATTATACAAATTTTAAAAGATGAGATGCAATCAAGTTTCATCAAGCTCCTTCAACTTCAGTAATTTTCTTATTTGCTACTTTCATTGCTTATTCAATGAGCAAGTCCAGTGTTTTTAAAAAAGACAAAAAAAGAGAAAGAAAGAAAGAAATCAATCCCCTTCAGGATTTGCAATACAGATATCTGTGGATTTTGCAATCCAGAACTTTGTGCCAAAAATAGTCCTATTGATTACAAGGGATTAAAATTACTTCTTAACACAGAAGCAGTGGAATCTGGCCTTGAGCAAAATCACGCTAAAAACTCAGAATATAAATTAGAAAAAACAGTCAATGAACTGAATATTTATGCTCTGTAACAGAATCAAAGAAATTTTGGGTGGAGGAGACCTCTGGAGGTCTCAAGTCCAACCTCCCACTCGACCAAGTTGGCCATAGCTTTTTCCCCCTCCTGTACTACCCTCCTAGAGAAATTTATTTCCTAATTTCCAAACGGAACCTCCCATTTTCTGCTGTTTTAATCTATTACCCCTTGTGTGATTTGTGCCAGCACTGAGAAGATGCTGTCCTTGTAACCACCCTTTAAGTCACTGCAAGCTGCCATCGGATACCCTTTAGCCTCTTACCTAGAACCAAACAAGACCAGCTTCCCCAGTTCTTTCTTGCAGGTCAAGTATTCCAGGCCCTGGGCCATCATTATAGTCCTCCACAATTTCCCCATATCACTCCTGAACAGGAATGGGATGAGGGGACAGAAAAGGGATGCAACTGGACTCACTATCCAAGTGCAGACCCATCAACACAAAGTAGAGAAGGGTAACAGCTCAGCTTTAACTGGGACATGAACAGAACACAGCTGTGTCTAGGAAGAGCAGATTTATCCCATTTATGCAGGCAAGCTCAGATCCAAATTCCAGGCTTTTCTGTCACACTATAGTTTGATGGTAAGACTTACTAAATGCAAGAAAATGTGATTTTTAATTACTTTTGACTTATAACACCATGTAGCACGGGGAAAGTAGTTTGCTTGTACAGATCCTTATCTCAATGATTTCATTTGGAGGAAACTGAACTATGTTACAAAATTAGTAGCTTTCCTTGTAGGGTCAGAGAAAGGAGTGGAGATGATTTTGTCTGCACTTTTGGAGTGCAGTCATGCACACCTAACTAGTGCAGTCAGCTACCAGGATCAGACACACAAATCTAAAAGGCTTCACACAGTCGTGTATTTGTAAGGCTTCTGATATGCAAAAAAATTATTAAGAATACATGATTAGGACACTGAATTTACAGAACTGAGTCTCCATTAGGCCAGAAATTCCCAAGGCGTATTTAGGATCCCTAAATATTTGCCAAGGACAGTGAGGTCTCTCAATGCTGGATTCTTCAGAATTTAAAATAAACATCTATCACTATGCATTTAGAGTCTATCTGTAAAATGACAGGATTCTTGTGGCTAAAGCAGCAACGGGGGACTTAGGACTTGTGTTCAATTCTTGGATTTGCCACGAATTTCCTCTGAGGGGCCGGATGCTTGTCTTCCTGTAGCTCTGCTCCCAAATTGCACATAGAGAGAATCATGTTCCCTTTCACCCTAATTGCTTTTGTAATCAAAAATAATTAACAGACAATTTTTTCACATTATGATTATTAAAAAAGGCACATCAGCCATAGCAAGGACCTTCAGGAAGCCAGAGGACATTCCTTAGAGAAGTATCTAGCTTGGAAAAGGCCCAGGCCTGCCAAGTCCACCACTAACTCATGTCCCCAAGTGCCACACGTACGTCTTTTAAATACATCCAGGGATGATGATTCCATCACTTTCCTGGGCAGCCCGTTCCAATGTTGGACGACTGTTTTGTCCTAATCTCCAATCTAAACCTCCTCTGGCACAACTTGAGGCCATTTTCTCTTATCCTGTCACTTGTTACCTGGGAGGAGAGACCGAAGCCCACTTTGCTACGAGCTTCTTTCAGGTAGTTCTAGAGAGCAAGAAAGTCACCCTGATCCTCCTTTTCTCTAAGCTAAACAAGCTCAGGTACCTCAGGTGCTCCTTAAAAGACTTGTGGCTCTAAACTCTTCACTGGCTTCACTGCCCTTCTTTGTGGCCTACCTTGTGCTGATCCCACCAACCTTCTCCCTTCCCTGCATTTCCCCAGGTGGGATGAAGAGCAGCTCCAGGGCATAGTGCCAAAGCAGCTGCTACAATAATAGCTGGAGATAGTATTTTGGGCCTAGGAAGAGGCTCACAGTCATTATGAGCTCACAGCACCGGACACAAAGCTGTTTTAAGTGTAGGATGGTTACCCAGCTATGCGACCTGACCACAGGCAGTGGGAATATGTGCCACAATGAGCAGTCTCAATCAGAGATGGGAGAGGAAGAAAGGCCAAAACACCTTGCTTGTCTTCCAATATCTGTGCTAGACTAAGCCTGCTCCTTCAGCAGGACCTGCCCAGCCACAACACTTGGCTGTTCAAATGAACCACTTCTATGCTGGATTAAGTCAGCCACTTGTAGACAACAGTGTCAAGTGTACAATGACTCTTCATCTTGATCACTTTAGGCCTGCTTTGCTGCTTCTCTTTTTCTCCTTCTTTCCTTCCAGTTCAGTCCCTCTCTACTTCTTTCCATTTATTTCTCCTTACCTCCTAACTCAAACTTTCTGCCTCTCTGAGAAACATGAGCTTCCCACGACAGCTCCATCACACTGCTCACTTCACTTGTCAATTTTACTTCTCTTCATTGACTAGCTTCTATCTTCTCCCTCAGAATGTAACTTCAGTAGCTCACAGCCTTCTCATAAAGCCTCAAAAATAGGGCAAATCACAGTAAAAAGCCAAAACTGAAACTGTTTTACCTGGCTAAGACTTTGACAAAAATTTGATGTGACATACTGGACCTTAGACAGTTACCCAGATAGCTTGCACTCACACTGCTGATTAAGCCCTGAACTCACTTTGGAAAACCTGAGTCATCAACATTAGGGAAAATGGCCAACGTTTCAGGTAACTAACCTGTAAATCTCAAAGTGGGTTTTATGAATAAGAACATTAATTGTTGCAAAGTCAAATACTGCGAGTCTTCCTTGCATGGTCAACTGGATCTGGTTCAAATCCAATAAGAGGCATCAAGGGTGAAAGGACAAAAATAAAGGATGAAAGTGCATTTGAAATAATGCACCTATGCATAACACTGATAGGAATTATTAGGAAAAGCTGTCCAGTTCTGGTTTCCAAATTTCAAGAAGAACATGGAAAACCTCCAAAATGAACATGAATATGATATGTAGTTAATACTATTATTAACAGATAACAAGTTCTGAATTTCAAAGACAGGGAGATCTGTCCAAATAACCTCAAACTTTGGGAAGCTGCTCAAGCCTCACTAAGCCCCAGTGCTCCATCTAGCAGGGCTATGATTCAGGTCATTTCACTAGATTCAAATTCTTATAATTGACAGTGCCTTTGTGTTTTGTTACAATCTTGTCCTTCAAATTCCTCCATAAACCCACTTTTCCCAAATGCTCAACATTAGTCCAGAGTTACTCACTCCTGCCAGGCCCTCAGCAGATTTCACTCTGCTTTAGTTAGGTCCCACAGGAAAAGCAGTGCCCTAAATGAAACCAATTCCCAGGGAAGCTTAAATTGCATACATGTTTTTGGACAAGAACTTGTTTCTTCATGAGGGGGATGAGATTTTTGTACTAGGTTTAGTAGAGCAGAATGACATGTAATGTTACCATTTATATATACATTCCAGTGTTTATGTAAGCAGTTTCATCAAATCCATCATAGTATTATGTAGATGGTTAAAATTAAGCAGTGTAGTATGTAAGTGTTTATAGGATTAGATCCAGAGATTTGAAGCATATAAAAGGCAAGTTCTGTCTAGAGCCACTATGTGAGAAATGATGAGCTGAATGCAGGAATAATGCCAGCAGTCTGACCCTGTATTTTTTTGCAAGCGCAAGGACTACCACCATAAGATCCAAATTTGAGGGGCAAAAATTACAGATCAAAGTTTAAGAATTCAGGAGTCACAGGGGGACGAATGAGAAATTTTTGCAGTGCCTGCAAATCCTTGAACATTTCAGATTCATGGTGCACATTTCTGAAAACAAGAACTCAATAGTTCCCCACTGCTCTTAACACAAGCAGCGCCTGATGTTTGCTTCACTGTTCACTGAGTCTGCGAATGACAGGAAGAATGTTGACATTTTGTGCCACACGTACGGGAAGAAACAGATCATCTCCCTCTGAAAGGTGCTTTATTTTATGTGAGAAAAGACAAAACTCTGAGCTCCACATCAAATAAATCATACAATAAGAACATTATACTTAGAGGGAATTAGTATTTTGCATATTAATATTAAATGACATCTGAGCAGCAAATATAGAAATTATAATATTTGGTATCTCACAGAGAGCTGACACAGAGCAGAAGAGTTCTGGTTACCAAGCTGTCTTAAATTTACAGCCTCAAAAAAAAAAAAAAAGCTTCATCAAAATTTAATATTCATGCAATAGGGACTCTTTCATTGTAATGAAAACTGATTAGGACCAAACATAAAATCTTGGGCGCTTCATTTACTCTCTTCCTCCACCAGAAAAAAGAGGTGCAAAAATCAACCCAATGAAAAAAATAAACTTGGCAAGCATTTTCCTGGCAGCATTTCAGGGAGCTACTATTTTGTATTTGGTAAAGATGCAGTCCTTACCAGCCAACACACAGACCCTTACAAGGAAACGGAAGGGACATTAGTAATTCAAATAAGGGGCAAAAGGGACAGACTAAAATTAAAATGTGCACAATTATTTTCTAGCAAACCAGCAACAGCATATAATATGGCAGGAAAGGGGTAAGAGAGAGCTGATAATTTTTTTTTTTTGTAAAGATGTGGGCAAAGCTCTTCTTTTTGAAGAAGTCACAGAGCTAAAATAACCATGTTGTTAGGCACTGACTCATGGGAACAAAGACAACAATGCTATCTAGGATCGTTATAGTGGTGCCTTTTAATCATAATGTTGGTACAGTTTTCCCTCACTCTGACCTAGTTTAAATAGTTTAGAAAGCTTAATAGGCAATGCTGCTTACAGCACTGTTAGGAGGACCTGAATATATACAACAAGTTCTTTTGTGAATGAAAATTACTGATTCATGGCCCGTTACACTCCATGAATTCGGAGAAACAACAGTGAAGTTAACCCACGGAAGTTTCACACAACTGAATCTGAATTTGTCCTGCACTTTCCAAACATTCATGTTGGCAATCTGGCATCGTCAACATGGCATGTCCTGGAACAGCCACCCGTGTCACAGTGCTTCAGTGACAGCAGGGCACAACCTATCTAGCAGCAAAGTATAGGTAAAAATTCTAAATTTAAAAACCACTAAGTGGAGCAGGAAATGTTTTTAGTTCTCATAAAAAAGATTTATGAGAACAATGCTTTCACTAAAGTTTTTTTATAGAAGTTTCTGTGTTTTAACTGACAGGCTGGAAATCAAGAATTTTCAGCCTTGGAGTTTTCAATGAAAACAAAAAGGTTGCCAGTAACCGCCATTTCCAGTAGAAATATCCTTTTGGCAAGAAATGATATCTTTGTTCATTTTCTTATTGAAAAACATTGATCCATTCCAGTGATTGATGTCAACTATAGGACACAACTGTATTTTCCATGGGATAACTGATGAACTTGCTTTTAGTGTTAACTAGATTAATGCCTGCTATCATCTGCAAGTTTATAGTCCACCAAAATATAAAACCCACTTTTCTGAACCTCTGGCTCTGAAGTCACATATGTTACCTACAGATACTGCTTGAACTTGTGCTGAACATAATTAAGTTGCTCCGTGTGTCCCTGTGAGCTGCACCGGCCATCGCTCTTTATTTGCAGGGTGAATTTTTCTCCCACTGTAAAGCCCAGGAAATCTACTGGAATCATTAAGGGGCTTTGCTCAGCTGCAGCAGTAACAGCCCCACAAGGGACACCCTGCCCTTCCTCTGCTGCTTAGTCTGGGTCGGCTCCAGGATCCCACAGAGACCAGCATAAAGGACAGTGATGAAAATGAACCATAAAAGAAACTCATGAGGTCAAGCCAGTGCGTGCATTTACTCTACTCAAGATTCAACGCCCAGTAGCAGGGAGCTGTAAGACCTCCTCCAGTGACTGGGCTGGGAAAGGCAACTGCTTACATCTATATTCTGACTTGACTTAGAAAAATAAAGCTATCTTTCCGGAATTATTGACCAACAAACCTATTCCACTAGATTTCACGCAACCAGGATTTTTTTTCTCCCATCTGCCTCTCTGGCTCCTGAGAGGTATTCTCAATTACACAGAGGAAACAGACGCCTTGATTTCTCCATGTGGCTCAGTCCTGGACTATTACATGGAAAAATGTCCCACTTGGGATTTTCAGAAGCATTGGCTTAATCCTCCTCCCACAAAAACCACTGGTAAAAACACCCATGAATCTGCAATTGGAAGAAAAGAGGACAGTGCTGAAGACTTTCAAAACCTTACTATTGCCATGTGTGGACGTGAACTAATCTTGTTAGAGAAAAGTGCTCTTCTGAACATCAGATAGATTCTATTTTCTCCAAATGAATAAAGATTAATCCACAGCAAAAATTCTTCTTAAAGATTTTCTCAAGGCAAATTAAGGGAAAGGATTTTTAGGTAGCGTATTGGAAAAAACCACAAACTAGAGCAGACCACCAGGCAGCTTGGAAGAGCGAAAGTTTACTTTGTAAAACCAAACTTTGCAACCTTAATTTTGTTAACATGAGAGCATCCTCTAATTTTATCTACAGCTACCACCTTCTCCAAGTTACAATTGCCAAAAAAGGTCAAAATATCTTAACGCTACATTCCACCAAGTCACTAAATGGAACAGAAGTCGTATTACTGTAATTCATAATTCAGAACTCAAATTTCATAAGACAACATAAGAAATGTCATTTTAACCACACTAATTCCTTCACAGTTAACATGAGTGGGTGTTGGTGCAATCCAAGCTGAAAAAAGCCATCTAATTTCAGCAAGTATACCACAAGCCAACTTGGCAACCCTCCACGTGGATCAGACAAATGTCTGCTCTGTTGAAGCTGAAGGCACAGTGATAATTATCATAGCTGATACAGCATCAGTGGTAATGACAGTGTGGTTTGTAAATATGAAACAAACTAGGATTCTCTCGTTCACAAACAGGGATTTGGTACGGCTGTGGGAACCCGCCATAAACCTGACAGATCTGAATGCGGCCCTTGATCCAAACTAGGGCACGTTCCTCTGTAACTGGGAAGTCATTCAAGAGCTGCAGTGCACATTTAATTATCACACTTTTTGGGTGGGTGTTGGTAGAAGCCGGACAAACACATAAGACAATTATATGACAATCACATCCACCGGAAGGGAGAAGCAGCCAGTGCCACCACTCCTACTGAAAATGGAGCTCTGTGACCATTTTTCACTTTGCCCAGTACCTCGCTATTGGGGTCGGATAGCTCACCAGGAAGGAGTCAGGCCTTTCTAGAATAATTAAGCATGCTCAGTTAAAGTTTCCTAAGGCATTTAGCCAGTAAGAAAAGCCTCTCAAATTATGAAATCAAGGAAAGAGAGAAAGGATACGCTCTCATTTAATTAGACAGCAGAAGAAATCCTAATGGCTGAAATAGGTGGGTGTTTCCCAGCTCAAAACTGCAGCCACACAAGATACATCAGAAACCTAAGCTTTGATTCTTGCCCTGTCCCTCCAATGGCAGCCAAGGCCAGAAGGGAATAGTGGTTTTGCAGAGGTTTTTGGCTCACAGAGCCCTTCTGACACACCACAAAGCAATGCTCGCGTGCAGGAAACGAGCTGGCTCTGAAGGACTCGCAGGTGACCGAGCAGCCCTCCAAACCAATGGGAGGCTGGGCATGCCTCACCAAAAGCCAATGGATAAAGAATAGCTTGAAATCCCTCATCTGTGGGACCTTAGCATATACCAAAGCATGTTCCCCAGAGCCAGTTCAGATTTACTTACACACTGTGCCTCGTGCTTTAACTCCACAATGACAATGATGCTCTACTACTGTATGAATGAATATTTATAAAACACTTGGAGATTCTTCATGAGAGGTGAGCCTGGCATTTAAGGCAACAAATATTACAAAATTTCCTTTCCAGTTACTAAGCAATATCCAGTCATTAGGAAAGATTCCTGATATAGAGATATTGGCTTCAATAAAATGTTTTTGAACAAGTTCTCCACTGGAAAAAAAACCCCAAAATCAATGGAACATTTTCAACTACTTCAAAATAATGTGATGTGGAAACGCAATAGCTATTTCCTATGTTTAATTGTCCCCCTCCCTATTTTATGCTATCTCTCTAAAATGCTAACAATCACTTAAAACCATGTGTTTTCACTTTCCCTCAGACCATCTTTTTCCATTACAGAAGTCTTGAGCTCTTTCGCTCACCAAAAGCCTTACGCAGGGGCAGAGGAGAGCCAAACTAAACTTGACATTTCTTCCACTCTTTTATTTTCATTCATTGGCCTTGCCCACATAGGATTCATCTCATCCCATCTCATCCCACACTTCTCTCCACTCATTGCAGATGCAGGATTACCCGGAGAGTAGCCAACTTACTCTAGAGGCTGGATTGGGGCTTTTCTGCTCCATCCTCCCTCCACTGCTTTTTTATTAGAGAACACAATGAACTCCTAACCATGAGCACTTTATTCAGCTACACAGCTGTAACTGAATTGTCATGTGGCTGTCAGCATCAACAAAAAGAAAAATAGAAGTATAATAGAAATCCTTATTGCTAGTCCTTAGAAGAAACAAATTAAACTGATTTGTGTATCTGGAGTAGTGGTGGATGTTTGTATATCAAAACTAGTTGGATTTTAAAGTAAGAGATGAATTTCACATTTCTGTCAGATTGTATGAAGCTTATAATCTTTATTATTTTATTACAATTATAGGTCCAGGTATATCAGAAATATTATATCTTGAACTTATGAGTCTCCTCTTTGATGGCAGTTTTACTACCTATTTCATTAGCTGTCTGGCAAGTCAGTTTTGTAAAGATGAAGCAAAAGTGAGACGAATTTGCTGGAAGACAAACTCCAAACTGGACTGGGTGGTTTGCGCTATTCTGTCACTGCTAATGGAGTTCAGCTCTATTACTTATGACAAAACCCTCTGGTATGTAAAATGCTTACTTTACTGCTGTATCATTTTTACTAATAAAACCAAAGGGGGACCTGCTATGCACCCCCCTTATAGAGACTGCCAACACCCACATGGTTCATGCAGGCTCCAAAAATCATCCAACAACTGCTAAACAAAGCAGTTCTCAGCTGCTCTCCAGTTCATCTCTGGAGTGGTCTATGCTCAGGCTTGTACCGTATAAAAGGAGGTTTAAATTCAAGATAAATTAGCCCACATGGAGTTCAGTGCTAGCATAGCTGAACTGCTCTGGGGAGCACAGGTTACCTTATTGGCACACTGGTAAGAGCCAAAGCTGCATCTCCTTTACTCTCACAAGAATAGGTAAGACAACAGATGTATTTTTCAGGCCCACACACGATTTCTCCCTTACAACCATTACTCCACATTGAAATGCAATCTTGCTTTCATTAGGAAAGAGATAGCTTCTAACTGAAGTTGCTATATCTGGAATGAAAACGTATGTATCATATGGCAGCCTCATTTTATTTCATTCACATCACACTGCAGCGCCTACTTTTCCTCCTCCTCGTTCTTCAAGTGTAAGAGAGAGTTGTTGTTTGTGTATAGCATGCACATTAGCACAGATAAACTGCTCACCGAGTGTAATGATTAATGATTGAATAGTGCAGTTGTTGCAAAAATAAGTCATGCAGTGAAGAGAGATCTGAAGATTATATCTAACACCAGGGGATGGCTTATTAATCTTACTTCTTGAAGAATTCGTGAGTAAATCATTCTCCTTTATTAATGATATTTCACTTTGCTCCATGAGACATCTTTTATACATCCAGAAGGGCAATTATCTGTTTAGGCCAGGAAACAATATTAGTTACAGACGGTGCTTGAATGTTTGATCTAAGTCACTTAAATAGAAGAGGGAAAAAGAGTGAAGCACACTCCAAAGACTACCAAAACAGGACTGCATTTACAGGCAGGTTGTTTTGGTTCCCCTCCACCTGGAAATGACAAATTTTGTGCTTTTTTGAGTCTCAATTAATGTGGAGCTTGCATACTCTAACAATGATATAACAACTCAAGGAAAACTACATTACTTTTATGTCTTCTGTTTCTCAAGGAATTCTATTATATGTGAGGCGGTTAAACATGTCTGAAATGGTTTATTAATATAAAAGTCTTTCAAAGGGAGATCTTAAATTCTTGATCACAATGAGATATTGAAGACGGAAAGTAGAGTTTATAATTTAAAAATAAAAAAAATCCTCTTATTGATTTAAAACTCTCCCTTTTTCTAGCTGTCCATCACGTGTTATCCACAAAAACATTGGAAGATTTAAGGAGGGAACACAGACACCTGTTTAATAGTAGCATTCCAAGAACTGTAACATAAAAAATACACAATGCTAATATAAATCTATAAATAATCTCCAAAAGGACATTCATTAATTAGTTTTCAAGACCTTGAGTATGGAAATCATAAATTTAAATTATTATAGAAATTACTTTGGATAATATGGGTTGATCACAGAAGTGCTTTCCAGATTCACAAACTTTGACAAATATCTTACCATGGATTTCAAAATATTACTAAGCTGAGTCATAGTTACCCTTTAGATTAATAGATCAATTAAATGCAACAGTTTATTGGACAGGTAATTAATTAATGAAAGGCAGCATGATCTAGTGAATAGAAACATAAGGAGACACAAGAAATAAGGGGAAGTTACACCTTATTTTTCGAGTGTGGATTAAGGCTAAGGATAATCTGCAGGGAGGAGTCTGCAGAGATGCTCTTGCATGTGGGGGTGTTTCACAAAGCCACTGCAGACTCTGATGTTTGATAGGGACACCTGGCTTGCCAAGTGTTGTGTGGAGATTTGCACTTTCACCAGTTGCCCTGGGTGTAATTGGTGAATTAGAGCTGCTCATTTGGGTGTCATGGGTTCTGCTGCTGCCAGTCTTGTCAGCCTGAAGCTGGAAAATGGTATTTAGAGCAAAGGAACCAGAGCTCTGCTTTGTAAAGAAATCACAAATGAACCTGCACTGAGGGATCTCTTTGGGTTTTGGAAACATGAACATCCTTCCAGACTGTGTTTGACATCTGTTAATTAAACTTCTTTAATTTAAAAAAAAACAAAAACAAAAACAAAAACAAAAACAACCTGGAAAATCTGGTATAAAAATACTAGTTGAATAAAGGGGAAAAAAACAACAATCCTATTTTCAGAATGAACCATCTCTGGTAATGTGGCAATTTTTTTGACAGTACCAATCTGCCTGACAGTGAGAGTACATTTTTATCATTAAAAAATGCTCTTGTCTGGAATCTGAAGTTGCTTTATTTTTTTTAGTTTTAAGTTGCTTGTTGCAAAAAAAAAGAAAAAAAAAGAAAAAAGAAAAGAGAGAAGTCATGAAAGAAACAGAACGGATCTAATAATACCGGTTCAGGATTTTACTTGAGTACATTCTAGAGATTCCTAATTTTCATTTGGTTGGTAGTTTTCTTTTGACTCAAGAAAACAGTGAGCATCCCAACCATACTTTAAAGCCAAAAATATGCAGGTCAAAATACGACTGCACTTTGTATCAAAGATTGAATCTGACTGCAATGTGCTTTCAGCACCCAGCTTCAGGTCCTATATTTTTTATTTTCATTTTTGAGGTCATCTGACCAAAATGACACAAGAGCCCCTTTCCCCTAAATACCCAAAGCATATTAAGATTCTATTTCACTGGTTCATTTCAAATCCAAATTTTACGTTACCTGATAATCATTACACTACTGACACAAGCCATACCTGTTTGTCCACATAGCATTCAAAACTGGGGAAATGGGATTTGTTAAAAGCCATCCTTTCACATTCCTAGGTGTAAAATGGTATGTTGAAGCTTTTGGGCTGCTAGAAGTCTACACTGAAGTTTATAGAATAAAGGTTTGGCCTGCAGTGCAGTTACCCATTACAAAGAGACCATGGTCTATTACCTGACCTTGATCTTTCCCACCACTCAGCCCCACATCACAGCACCAGGTTTAGCATCTGCCCGTTATGCAGAAAAGCCTCAACAAAAATGTCAGATCCAAACCCACATTTCTAGAACACAAGAATCTATGCAGGAGCTATAACATTGTCCTGGATTTGCTGACAGTAGTTTTAAAGAACAAAGGTAAAAAACAAAGCAGTGTGTTTGAAAACAGAAGTATATCTTTTCATTGGAACTACTTCCAGCCTAATGCAGGCCTCAGTGTCTAGAAAACTGGGTCCCAAAGTGATTAGGAAAGGAGAATAAACATTAATAATATTGATTCTTTTTTGAGAATTCCCTGCAGTCCTGCTCAGGGAACCAAGGTAGTGAGCAGCAGCAAAAAATCTAGCTTTTCCAGCAGGTGCCTGGGTAATATCTGAGAAGCAAGCAAATATGTGATCTTTTTAGGGACAAGCATATACCCCATCTGCTGTGTGTACCAATGCCTCATCCTGCTAATCTGGAATGTTAGCAGATATGTTCAGATTCTCAAGCCTGACCTGCTTCTGAGAAGAGAATTATTCAAATAGGTTACACCAAAATAATCAGCAGTTTAAAACTAACATCAGTAGATAGTGACTCTATCAGCATTTTTCTCTTGCTGCATTTTTTTTTCCTTAAGTAATTAAAAAGTATCTCTGAAAGAGCAGTATGTACAGTATGTCATAAAGTCTCTCTGAACTACCTATATTTACCCCTGAAAGTGAATTCTTTATAAGACCTAGGATATCAAAGAAACGAGGGATCAAAGTAGTTTTAATAAGCAACCCAGTGTTTGTAGAACCTGCACTTTCATGTATCATGTTTTGTTCAAGTTCTTAATTTCGGTTCCTCACCACAGAAGGCACTTAAGATAACTATCTATAACCATATTGTCATGTTGAATCCTTTGATTATTTAACATGTACACCTTAGTGAAACAAAAATGCCTTTTTTTCCCCATAATATTTGGACTTCATTGTATTTTCTCACATGAAACATAGATTTGATTTGTTTGATAGTTGGATCATATAGTAGCATTTTCTTTAGTATTTCTATTTATATATTAGTAAAGTTCAATGTAGCACAGTTTTATCTATTCCTATACACTGATGTGATCTATAACACCTTGATCTTTTATAAATTTCAAAATAAACACATAACAAAAGACTGTAAGAACTACAGAAAACAAAGTTAACTGGGCCTTAAAAGAGAAACCAGAGGTTCCCCAGTGAACACCAGTATGCTCTTTAACATACTAAAATCAGTTTCTCACCCTCCTGCTTGAAATTAGAGCTCTGCTATGTTTACAAATTGTTTTGTGGTGAAAACAAATGACTCAAAAACCCCAAAATTCCCATATATGTTTGATCTATAGTCATAATAAAATTGTCAGCAAAGACTGAGAATTATTACACTCTTGATTAGAAGCACAGATTGAAAGATGAAGGAACTGTAAGATCAGACTGTATGCAAAAAAAAAAAAAAGACAAATGTATCTGGTAGCTTCTCCAACACCACATCTAGATATACATTTTTTTCTTTTGTTCTGAAAATTACTGTACTGTTAGCTTGGAATCTGAATTAGCAATAAGTTAAAAACCTTAACAGTAGCATACTAAAATATAAGCAGGCAAGTCTATTTTTCTCCCCTTTTTCTCCTCTTCTTTCTAAGTCTTACAGTAGGATCCACAGACCTAAAGAGAGAAGACTGTTCACAGAAGATAAACGAGATTAATTCCAGCCCTTATGGGAAGTAAAAGCTGGTGTATGAGCACCTAGGTGGGAGTTTAAAGGATCCCTCACAACAAGGGAGGGTTTTTCCCTACTTTCACCAGCGTGACTCCAGCTACTCAGTTCTCATTCAGCAAAGAGCACTGGAATGGTTTTCTGGACATTTCAGACACAAATGCCTTCCTTCAGCCTTTTTGAATACCTTGAAAAACAGAGAACCTCAACCCCAGCACCACAATGAGCACAGTAGCACTAGTATCAAGATAACTCAAAAAAACATTGTTAATAGAAACAAAAATGGGATATTTGGGGTCATATATAAAGAGATGACATTTTGTGCTTCTATTTTATCACACTTAGTGCTCACCCGACCCAGGACCCAAAACAGGGATCATCCTAAATACAGTGGTTCTCAAGTCTAGTGGAGCCTTCAAAATGAGCCAAAACCTCATACTGGAGCAGCAATCAGTGCTAACAGCCTCAGACTACCTTTCCACAATTCAGATGACAAAAACATGCTGGATCAAAGTTTTCAGCTCTGGTTCCCTGCAATTCCACAAAGGAGTGAGGGTGGTGTATGAGGGAGGGTAACTGGTCAATACAGCTCACTTGGCTTCTGCACATAGCAAATAACTTCAGGGGAAAGTTCCAAAAGAGGAATTTAATTCCCTGACAATACAGGCAAGAGATTTCCCTGTGTTTCTTATCTTCTAGACCAGACCTAAATCAGGCTGTCATGTAATCAATGGACTATGATAGCCTGATTATCATGTAGGATAAGTGATATCTATTAGAAAAAATTGATCCTGACATAACTCAGAAAAGGCAGCAGCTTAAAGCTAGAGGCCACAGGCCCTGGACTGGCCTTTGTACATATTTAATGGCTGTCATTTTCCTGGAGGTGCCTGAAAACAACAAAACTCTCAAGGTAAATCTATATTGATTGAATAATCCTTGTCATCTGTTAGGACTAACAAAGCTGTCACAGTACAGCCACAAGCAAACAGATTTTATTTGATAACTTTCTTTCCATTTCACCATAGAAGCACAAGTACTAGAGTTTCAAGGGAGCCCCTTCATGTTTGGTCTGTTTTCACTCAGGTAATTCCCCAGCGGAGGCCCCTGTTTTCAGTGGCTGATTAACTGCCACGTACTTAATTAAACCTGCATCATCAGAATTACAGTTTATGAAAGAATCAGAAGCCGGCTGCCAGCGAACCCCCAGTTCTGCAGGGCTTGTGCTATATTAGGAGCTGAGCCTGAATGATTATGGCTCGGAGCTTGATAAAGATTGTAGGGGTGGGTGTGCTTGAGGCTGTCCCTTGTGACAGCATCTCCCTTTATGAATACAGAAAAATTCATCAAACAGAAATCATTAAATGGAGCAGATGGGGTTTGCTGAGGCATAAAGCGCCTGGAGATGACGAGCACTGCACGAGGCAGCCGGGCAGATCAAAACGACAGTCCCGGGGAAGGTGGGCAGTGCAGGACCCTTTGCTGTTGTTGTCCTCTCCATGCACAACTTGCTTTTGTAGAGGTCAGAAACAGTGTCCCCCTCAGTCACACTCCCCTTCAATCTCCCCCGAACCTCGCCTGCTTCCCATCTGCATCTGCCTCATGAAACCCTTGCAAAATGGCTAGGAAAAATCAGTGTTGGGTAGAAGAAAAACTCCCCAGCTCCTTAATTCCCTCATTCCACACTCTAATAACATTTAATACAACATGACAGTTGTTTGTGTTTTCATTGAATCCTTTTAAAATAGGTCAAACTTTTATCTGTTTCTATTTTTAAAAGCTAGAAACTACTTTGCTTCCCATGAGATTCAGGTGCCAGCACCCCAACACAGAACTGTATATGGACAGATTTGAGCTGTATTTCATTTCTTGAGGCCAATTCAACCTCTCTTGGAATGGAAGCACAAATCCAGGCATCCGAGCACCCCCAGACAGGGTCATAAGAGATGCACATC
>VZTG01010637.1:1142839-1215339 GCA_013397845.1 Melanocharis versteri | reverse complement strand
ACAGTTTCAAGGTAACTTGTTCTCATTTTAGCATACATCTGAATGAAAAATAAGGATTAAACAAGAGCTATGTACCTCCCCAGAAGTAATATGCTTTGCTTTGAACAAACCAGAATGCCTGGCTTGAATTAAACCATATTTTTAATTCTGGAAAGAACCCCTCGGTGTCCATTGTGGGTCATGGGAGCCTGCGGGTTTGTGTCCAGGCTCAGGCAGCTCTGTGCAGCCTGCTCACTACAGAAAGCTGCATTAGAGGTATTAACAAAGCACCACTGCTTCCCAAGAAGAATACACATACCTGTCAAAATTAAATAATAATATTTTCAAAGTAGCAAAAACTAGACATCCTTAGCTGGCAGAGAATTGTTTGGTTTTCTTCTTTTATTTTATTTATTCTTCACTCCTATAGCTTAGTTCAGATCTTTCAACTTTACTTACAGCCACCAGATTAAGCTGGGAAATTTATCACAATTATCCAACTCCCTGCTCTTTGCAGTGAAGCAGGTAGCCAGGAAAGCTTTAAAGAAAAAAAAATCATCAAAGAATTCTTGACTTGATTTAGGAACAGAATCTAATCACAGATATTGGCTAAGTTAGCACTCTAAAAACCTTTCATTTATTAAGCTGCATATATTTGGAGAGTTCACTGTGGTGAACACTGGGCTTTGGGGACTGCTATAGATAACTGTATTTGGTGCTATCTGGGGGTTATGGGATC
Source organism: Melanocharis versteri (assembly GCA_013397845.1). Classification (NCBI taxonomy): domain Eukaryota; kingdom Metazoa; phylum Chordata; class Aves; order Passeriformes; family Melanocharitidae; genus Melanocharis; species Melanocharis versteri. Next base: position 1,214,621 of record VZTG01010637.1, on the reverse strand, counting down.
TCTGCCAACCGTTCAATACCAGGGTGTGGCCACACCTTGACTGGCCTTTGCCCTTCCTAGGACAGTCAGAACCAAACCACAATTCCAAAAACCAAGGGGCAATTCCAAAAACTGTATCCATCCAACCAGTTCTCAGGTTTCAAACATACTGAAGAGCACTGGTATTCAGAAAAAGAAGTTAATACTATAACTTTTTTCCCTTCTAGAAAGTCCTCTAGTTCTTAAGAACAAATTAATTTTCTGTCTGAAATTCAGTTTAAGCAAATTATTAAGCATAAAGCAGTCCTTCTTTGCTTTTCAAGGCATGCATTAACTTCTTTTCTGAATTAAACATCAATAAAAAGGCATGTCATTAGTGTTTATTCGGAATGGTATTTTTTTAATATAATTTCATCGACTCTCAAGTACGCCCAAATTCTAATATGATTTCCATCCCTCTGTCATGTTAATTTCTCCAGTGCAGTCCATCTAAGCCATTATATAACAGAATTATAAATAATCTTCTAGTATCCACTTCACAACTCTTTAATTGACAGTACTCACCAGAGCACATTATGCAGGTGCTCACTTTTTTTCTCTGAAGGATAAAAAGAAACATTTTAAAACAAGTTTCATCTGTTCTTTATCAGACAGTTCCTGTTCAGCATAACCAAGGCTCACACTGCTGGTACCTTCTCTGCATGATGCACCAAAGACAGCAAATACCAACTGGCAACAATTAAACCAGGAGACAAGGAAACAACAGCAGTAAATACTCTTCAACAAGGGTGTGTATATGTAGCAAAGAGACCAGATGTAAACCTTTTTAAAAATTCTGAAGTATAAAATATCTTTGGTCAAGTTCTTTAAAAAAAAAAGAAAGCAACAACTTAAACAAACTTCTGTTGCCACAATCTTAATACTACATACATTGTATTCTAGAAGATTAAACATATAGGGAAAAACATACATCTAAATTAGTCTTGTTCAATCTATGCAAGCCTGATCTATACAACAGTATCACTGGCATATCTAAGTGTAAGGCCCTATTAGGAACTACTTTTTTCTTAGACTTCTGCAAAATAAAAGGAGCATCTTTCTCTCAAGCAGTGTAGAAGGAAAAAACCCAATGCTATTGCCAACTTCCATGTAAATTTTCCAAGTCTGGATTCTGGTTCTTGGCAAACACAATTAGGTAGTTGAAAATAAGGTTGAAACTTGCTGCTGCCATGAAAGGCTCTGAATCAAAACCTGATAAGTACATGTTGTATTTATGTGGGCCATGTACAGAATCTCAATGAATTTTAGTTGCTACTAAAGTCGTTAGTTGTCCACCTGAAATACTTAGACACTATCAGCATAGTTTATCCTCTGGTTAACCCTGTGTTTTCCATTGGCCATTGTCGTTCAGAAATCTGTAACTCATAGGATTTAAAGTTTCAATACAATACCTAGAAGGTAATTTCAATGAATACATTAAATGCATAATGAGGCAGTTATGTGATGCAAAACTTCCTGGCTACTGGTAAGCAGGTGCAAGGGAAATATCTGCTTAGCTCTGATATACCAGAATGAATTTTTTCTTGTTGCATAGATGCATCAGCAATCTCCAGCTGGATATGGTGTGTCCTGCAATGTTTAAGACACCCAAGAGAAGCTGCCATCTACTTCTGGTCTCTGTCTTGGTCACTAAAGGTTCTCATTTCAACTCATCTATCTCCTACAGGCTACACAAAGCACTGGAGTAACACCGTCGCACAGCTGGCTGTATTAGACATGCACCTTTAAAGCTGCTTTTGTTTGCTGTTTTAGATTTGTTTTCGTCAGGTTGAAGCCTCTTGTCTGCACCTTTGAAGCTCTGCTGCATATCACTGATCATTTGCATCCCTCCCCAAACTCTTTTGAATTACAACATCTCCTACCTTGTTTCCTATTTTTATTGCACCCCTGTGATGTTCACCTCTTAAAACCAACTCATGACTTTGTAAGCGCCTGGCTCAAGGGAAAACACACACTGGCACAGAAGGACACTTGGTTCACAAGTGAAGGCAGCTGGGAGTGAGATGATGATACTTGGAGTGAACAGCAGAGAAAATCAGGGGTAGCTGTGAGTGTGGAGGATAAGGAGCAAGGTTTGGACACAGCCTTTGCTGGGGCAGGGGCAGGTCTGTATCGATTTGCCTGGAGAGCAGAAAACTGTGAGACCGGGAAAACTGACCTGAACAATTCTGAGTATAAAAGGATAAAAAGGCCAACTGTGTGCTGGGAACAACAGGCATGAGGGGACTGACTCTGGAGGAAGCGTGGGGAGGGAGGCCCTACCTTCATATCCTGAAGCAGATTTCCCATCCTTGGGCACTGGCATGTGCTGTTTCTCATCTGCACTTGCAGTTTGTGGCAGCTACACTAGTAAAGCAACTCTGTTCCTTATCAGGACACACATTTAAGGGAAAATCTCACAGGCAGAGACACTAAAGGAGTTGGAGCTCGGAAAACTGAGAACATTTGCTTCCAGTTACTGGAATATGCAAGTTTCTGACCAGTCAGTGGGAGTGCAGCACACTCAGACAGGGCCCTTCAGCAGGATTAGCTGTGTCTTCCCTTGAATTTGGTCCTTGTCCCTTTTTTCTTTTCATTACACTCTCTCAGAAATGCAAAGTCAGTCATGGGAGAGATTCCCAAAGAATGAAGGAGAGGTGGTTTTCTACCATTTCAGACAGCATTAGGCTCAGCAGCAGTGTATTTCCATTCTTATGACACCACACCACTAATCAGAAAGAAGGTGTCACTATCATCTGAAAGATGTGTAGATGTGGCACTTAGGGACATGGTTTAGTAGTGGACTTGGCAGTGCTGGGTTAATGATCTTAGACGTCTTTTCCACTCTAAATATTTTTTTGTCATCAATACAACCCAAGAATGTTGTGCTCTGGCCTCAGTCATTGTCAGCAGGATCTGACCATATTTTTTTTCTCCTTCTCTATGGGTATATCAGTGAAGTAAGCTGGAAATTCTGCTAGGAAAAACATAAAATAAAACAAACAAACAAAAAACAACCAAACAAATAACCCCCACCACCCCCCCCCAAAAAAAAAACCAACCAACCAAAAATGAAAACCAAACTTCAAAGGAAAACGAATGGTTTGATTGATAGTTTCCTTTGTAAGTCATGGACATTAGTTATGTTCAAATAACCTAAATGTTATAAACCAGTGATAAAACCCCACAGTCCAAAGTGAAGAATTCTGGTTTTCATTCTTGTCTTTATATTTGAAGATCAGCTTAATTATTTTCTTCCTATTTCAGCTAAGTCAGATGCTTAAAATTATCAAAATATAGGATTACCACCATTTTCATTAGCAAATCTTCAGTTTTCAGCTTGCTGTTCTGATTAAAATAAGCTCTTACAAAGTTTTAACTCACTAAATTAAAGAAAATACTGGAGATCTTGACATTTCTATGACAATTTTTTTGTGAGATCTATTTTTCCCCCTTAATTGCTAACATACTAATGTTGCAAAATGATATTTCACAGGAACATTACTTCTGAAGTTACTTATTAATGCCAGGATTTTCCCATAGCACTAAACCTAGGTTGCAGTTGTCTCCTTCTTCTTAGTTCTGGCATGACTTTGACCGGTTGAATCCCCAAATATGTATCAGTAATCAAAAGGTATATTTCAGTACAGGAGAACCTGTTTGGAAGAATTCTTCTCATTTCTTCTCCGCTTGTTTTATCTTTGCTTGAGATGTGAATAATTCATAGGCCTCTGTCTGCTTTACAGTCAAACGCATTCTGTCCACCCAAGACTGTTCGACTTTGTGATTTATTATTTAATAATTTGCAGGGCTGCGCTGTTGTAAGGTGAGCATTGTGACTGCTTGCAGAACTGTTACAATCTGGTCTAGTTAGCTGTCCTTTCTTTCCCTCTCTCCAAACAGCAGCAGTTATTGATTTTTTTTACAAACCTCTGCCATGTAATCCCACAGCTGCTGATCTCAAAGCTGTTACTATAAAGTAAAAGTTGGCCCTTCTTCTTGAAAACAAGAAGTCATGTTTTGATTCAGTTTTTCTTTCTTTTTTTTTTTTTATCAATTGTTTCTTTTTTCTCCTTCTTTGTGCCTTACTCAATGACAATACTCAGGAAGCGCCACTGGCTTCTCTTAAGGATAAAAATGAAAAATGAAAGCCCTTGTGGGAAATACACGCTGATCCTTTCATTACACCTGCAAAAAATGCCTGTCTGAAACTTTTCAACCTTTGAAACTTTTCCAAAGGAAGTTGAGTTATTTCATCTATTATCTTGGCAACAATTACACATAGTGTTGTCTCTCAATAATACAATATTTGTGTTTAAATCCCACTGCAAGTTATCAGTCACATATAATGGTGAAAAGAACTACTCCAAAAAACACAGGGGCCCCTAATTCTTAAAGATTTACTATGCTGCCAAGCTCAGCGATACTAATCAGTGTGCAATTAGGGCCTGATCGATTGGCTTCAACTGACTTTGGATCAGGACTGTAACAGGCACTGAGGGCACAGCCGCAGCAACTGTAGCCCCCAGTGAATTAACTTCTGTACAGCCTATTTTCTACCTGCCAATTAATTAGAGGATTTGCAGCCTTTGAAGACTAAAGCATTGTGGGACAAAACCCAAATTGTTTCTCTTTTGCTACTGTGAACACTCAATAAAACTTCTGTGGAAATATTCCTACACTGTCCTCTCCCTCTCTAATCCATGCCTTAATTAAAATTGCATTAAAGCATTTAAGTTTATACCTAAACTGTAAGATAAAACTTTCTGGGCCAATGTGTGCACCTCAATAACATAGTGCCTTCAGCTCAGCACAAGACAGTGTAAACAAACTGGTGGGCTCATTCTACATCGGGAGGAAAACCCATTACCCTGGGGGAGAGTGGAGCTGGTCATTCTCTGACTGCATACCCCAAGACTTGTACAGAGGACTTGACCAGAATTCCTGCATATTTACAGTAGACATTTGAAGGTATTTAAGTTCAACTGTAACTCAAGTTTCATCCAGAATTACCCTGAACTGAATCTCTTATCCCTAACTACAGTGTTTTACCACCCTACCACCTTGCACTCTTTGGTTTCTATTTTGGCTATAATGGCTTATCTTTAGCAATGATTCATCTTCTTCTTGGTAGAAAGGCTTTTGTACAAACGTTAAGTCTTGCAAAATTTTCTGCAAATAGATAGATTTGACTCAGCCACATACCTCAAATCTGATAAATCAAGACAAGCTCATAAATAGAAAATCCCTTACTCTTGTTATACTTCAGGTTTAGATCCTGTAAGACATGCCATAATTTTACATATATTTTGCTTGGCCATGAATGCAAAGACCTGAGAATAAACTCCAACCTACAGAGTGCTGTTGTAACAACCAGGGATCTTTCCCAGAGTAGAGCTGGGTTGCTGCCTTGTGTGCTAGCTGAGGTTTCTGAATTCCTTTTACTATCAGCTCTGGAGGCATACTGGAGGAAGAAAATATACATCTCTGCAAAGGGAACCTCTGCTGAGGGGAAGAATTTATTTCCCTTTTCTACTTATTCCTGTCTTCCATTATTTATTCAAGCCAGTGAGTAAAAACCGTAGGATTTTGGCAATGCCTAATGTTTTACATTAACAGTATTGGAAAATCTTTTTGACAGCAGATACTTACATTGCTAGAATACTTGCACTCTACATATTGCTACTCTACTAGATTTTTTTTTTTAGAGAAGTAGACATTGAAACAAAATATTACAATAATACAGCAAACCTTTCAGCTGAGCAAGAGATGGATAATTTGACTGTATTCCAAAGTAAAGCCCTAAAAGATGCACCTTCTTCCCTCAAACATGAAAACTGCACACACTTAGCAGTTTTTTCTCAAGCACTTGGGAAATCTGACAGATTTACCTGCTTAAACTATGGATTGTCTTCCACTCTCACCCACCACCCTTCAACCCCAGCCCACTGGCTTGATTTTACACCTGGGAAAACCACTACTCAGGAGCTCTTTCCTTTAGACCTCCTAGTTTGAAAGGTCTAATAGCCCAGATAAAGAAGAGTACTTAAACTTGCATAATACCTTTAATGACTCCCTGGGGGAAGATGCTGCACAATTTATTTAACTCTTTGTACACAGACTTTCATCCTGGGTGCTTATATGTTAAGGACCTCTAATGTGCAAGCCATTAGCACCTTTCACCATAATCTCCTCCCAATGTCCATTTAGATTACAGTAATGGCCACTAGTAATGTAGAGTAATGGCCACCAGCAATGATATCATCATAATGACTTCACTGAACTTGCTCCACAAGCCTTCGTATGCATGGTAATCACATACCCTCGTACGTGGTGCCTTAATGCAATGAAGCACGCAACTTATCCAGAAATTCCAATGCCCACCTTTCAAAGAGATGGACCTTCACTGGAATTTGGCTACCTTCATTTTTTTTTTATTTCATACCAAAAAAGGAAATAGCTTACCCGATATTTTGAGGCCAAAAAACAGAAGTAAGCAAATAAAAAATTTCAATACCTGGTAGTTTTAATTTGGCTTTGTTTCGTTTTTGGGTTTTTTTCAGACAGGAAATACAACTCTGTGAAAGGTTAGGGATAGTTTTGATGGCAAAATAACATTACTGAAAAGGAAAAATTTCTGGAGAAGAAGACCTGAGCAGCAGGCTAAGAGTTATCTTGCTTCTCTATACAACAAATATACAAGTATAATGTAGAACGCATGCTTCTCACTTGCACAAATAAACTCACTGATTAAGAGAAGTAAGAATTGCCTATTTCATCCTTTTTCAATGACTTTGGTCCATAAACCTCTATTTTACCTTCATGATAACCCTGCTAATAAGCCATTTTTCAGGTGAAGAGCCAGTGGACCAATTTTCAGTATCACGTGTTCCCCCCCTTTTTTTTTTTCAAACACACCTTAACTTTGAAAAATTCCAAGCACAGTTTGATCTTTGCAGGGCTTTTTGTCCTTAACAATGTAGGGGGGAAGTAGTCAATTCTAACACCACCAATTTCTAAATCCTTTAGCAGAAATGGGGACAGAGCCAATTATACAAAATATTCAAGCATACGCCTTCATGTGAGAATATTGACTGCTTTATTTACTGCAGAGGAGCAGGTGTGTACTTTAAACACAACCCTCCTGAGATGCTGAGAGCTCTGAAGGCTGAATGTCTTCTCCGTTCTGTGTCATGAGACAAGACCTCAGAAAAAAGGTCAGTTCTGACAGTTTCACTCCCAGCATAATTTCACTTTATTACACCAGAACAGTCTGTGGATTGCCATCTGAATATACAGGAAAGAGATATCTTAGGCCATTCGGCAACTCTGGAAATTAATCAGCCTACACAGAAACAAACAGTTTAAAATGAACTGAGCTACTGATGGGGGGGGCTTTCCCCTCTTTCTCTTCATCGTTTGGTCTGGCAGGTAAATCCCAGCCCTTGGTAGAGTAGCAGCTAGTCTGCTAGTGATCACTGAGACATAGATGAATAATTAATAATAGAAATAAATAACCGATTATTAAACGAGTAAATGTTTTCTTCTGTAACTTATAATGGAAACCGTTTCTAGGTTATATTCTGCTTTCCAGTGGAAGCTTCCAAACATTACCTTCAATACAGACAAAAGCACCTCAGCTAGTTCTTTCATACGGAATGGTAAATTATGTTATTGCTTTTGTACACTATTCCCAATGCTTATTGCATATTCACTTGTATACATCTAGTGCAACATTATTATCTTGTTTTGATTTTCTTTCTTCCTCCACCCATACCCCCCTAACCTCCTGTCAACAGTTGGGGAAGCTGCTAATACTGTATTGTATATTCATTATCCTAGCTTTTTCTTTACAAATATCATTATAACATCCTGCATTTGTAAAGTAAATAATTAAACGTTCTAGAAAGTCTTATAGGACACAGTAATCTAACAGATGAAAGACATCAGAAATGTGAAAATCAAATGGAAGCACATGTAATATGTATCTTTTAAAAGAGTTTTCATAAAATAGGGTTAATGTGTTAATCAACCATATTTAAAATGCTAATTAATCACTGACTTGCAGTCTATTCATAAATAATTGAATGTCCTATTTATGCAGAATTTCTTATGCTTGGAAATGTGTGGCATTCATTCTGGTCTTGCAGGATGCAGCCCAGCATTAACACTCACTGAACTCTGCCAGCTCTGTGTTTGGTTAGTGCAGCCACGACTGCCCACCGGGTACATTTCCCATCATAGTCCTGCAATTAACCTAATCTGTCCCATCACCACATATATCACTAGGATGGAAAAATACAAAGAGCTGCATCAACCATGACATTTTGCCAGCACTCCAAACATGGAAGCGAGGGGCACAGAAGGTGTATTTTGGGGGTGAATCAAGCCAGTTGTGGATATTCTATTTTTCCTTCCCCTCTCTCTTTTCAAGGCATCTCCTCCTTTCTGCTTTGAAGGCCAGTCATGCCCCTAGACATGGGGAAGTAGTCCACACTCCAACAGCACTAAATTTAGAATGGTTTCTACCATTACAATACACATTTCTTCATTCTCTAAAGACTACTTCTCAGCGAATATGTCTTCATCTTCATGTTTACACCCACAAACATTGATACTGGCTGCAATGGGAGATCTACACATGTCTGTAATGGTGAAAGTAGTGCTGGTAAACACAGCATCTTCCATTTCCAGCAAAACCCAAACGCCTTTTGTGAGGATGAAAGGGATGATCCCTGACAAAGAATGTGAGACTCTCACAGAACTAGTTGAAAATTTCTCTATGAAAATACATGTCAAGGCATTAACTCTTCATGCTTTTGATGAAATTCACCAATACAGATTGTTTTAAAGCCTCACAATTACTTAGAATGGGTGTAAATATATTTCCAAAGGAAAAGAGAAAAGCAGTCAGGGGACAATATACATTTTCATGCTAATAAAATGCTAACTTGTAAAACAGAATTGCAGTAGCACAAGAATTCCCTGAATTCTCAACGCATGTCCTAAGTGGGAGATTTTTTTTTTGTTTCTGGTTCCTCTCTATTTTGGTATGAAGAAGTAAATTAGACCTTGCCTAATGTGATTTAGTGGACAGCCTGGCAATGTAAGTTGTCATTAAAGAATGAGAATAAGAAGAAGAATAGATCCTTCCTTCTAATCCTTCTTGACAGCCTAACAGAATACCAATTTACCATTTGATGAAGGCTTCAGGATGTTATGAAACCTCTACAGGGACTTCAGAGTTCTGTACAGAAAGGAATGAGGATGAGAAACAGCCAAAGTTGTTGGGGGAAAAATGCCTCTGGAACAGGAGCTGCTCTATAAATGGCTGGTTGCAAGCCAGTTGGCATCCTTTAAAATTTGGACACTCCAACTAATCCAGTGGCGAGGAAAGGAGCTGGTGGACCTTGTGGAGAATCATTCAGCATTAAAAAAGAAGAGGACTGCTTCAAGCTGTTCCAAAGAAAGACTGGGCTGATGATTGCCTGTCACAGGCTTAGGAATACTTGATACGGTTGGCCATGTTTCCATGGTACAGCAGTGTGATTATCACTACTGAATGGTACATCCTTGCCTTTAAGGCCTTCTTAAAAAAAAAAACAAAAAAAAAAAAAAAGGCTCATAATCCAAACATGACTCCAAAACAGGCAAACCCTTCTTTTTTTTTTTTTTTTTCTACTGGGTAGGTAGTACCTGCACAGCTGAAGCTGACAAGGAGCAATTCTAAATTCAGTAACTGTCTTTCTCCCCAGGGAACAGCCACTGGGCTACTGTAAGCAAGTAAATAGGGGTCTAGAAGAAAGCTAGTTCTGAAATATTTTGCTTTTATCATGTTACCCAAGAAACACTGATTGACACTAAAGTGGAAATCCAGCATCCAAATGCTTTGGAGTTCTCACTTTGGAGGAGTTCTGTGGCAGTACCCAATTTACTATTCCATTCCTATTTCCAAGGAAAAAGGCACCTATTTTTGAAATGCAACTTATTGCCAGCTCTCTCTTAAAGGCATTTTTCAACAGTCTTCTTCCCTCAAGAGCATAATTTGAAAAATTGAACTTAATGAGTTCTGCTCATAACACAGCAACATGTTATTTTCATCAAGGTAAATTGGTTTGTGATCCAGATTACTCTTTTCTGGCCGCTCTGTAATTCGAAAAACAGTGACAGTGCAAGACACAGCAATTCTAGTGGAAATGATCCTTAGTCAATACAGAGATTTTGGCAGTGGTGAGAAAGGCAAGGTTCTGCAATTGTTACGCCTTTTGCCAATCATGCATGATGTGGTTAATATGTTGATGATATCTCTCTCTAACATATTGAGTTAGTGTTTGCGTCTATCCACTTCCCTCTACTGGACAAAAACAGAGCTGTTCAAGTGTTTATGATATCTTGTCGTTATAAGTGGTTGGCCCAAGAGAGGGATATGTGCCCTGTGACAATGAGCAACTACTAATGGAGATTCTCCTTTAGCTCAAGTGATAGAAGCTTGTGCTGTTGGAGCAGAAGGTCACGAGTGTAATTCTTCCTGTTAAGTTATGCTATTAAGCTGATAACCACGATGGCTGCATGCCAGCAGTGAGCAGATACACCTCCACCCTTTGTGTTCTGGGTTAGCACTGCTCAACCTCCTTTAAACTGCTGCCTTTTCTCTTGTCTCCAAGATCCTTTTTCAATCACAGATGAAAGGAAGAGAAAGGAAGAGAAAGGAAGAGAGAAAAGGCTCAGAGAAGCTCACTCAAAAAACTCAGTAAACTTTCTTGTGCTGGTGGGTCAGTACAGCTTCCTGCTCTACAGAAAATGACCCAGAGTTATGCCAGAAATGCCAAGTGTTACTCTAGATGTTATTTGGGAGTTTGCTTGTCCCAGAGCAGTGAAAAAACACAGACCCTTCTCTGTATCAGTGCACAGCTCAAAGGAGCCTATGATGGTCTTACAGGCAGCTTCAGAAGAGACTTTCCTGTCTTTCTACCAAAACCACAGCTTCTGTGACATCCCTCTCCCTGAAAGTCAGTGCTAAGGACTGAAGATGCACACTGTTCATTGTTATCATGCCTTTCTTCTCTTTCTCTAATTTGTTTTATCTCCCAAGCTCATTTCACTCTCTGTTCCACCCAGGATATAACAAGATGGAAGTGAAAATTTCCTTCCTTTGTGAGCTTTAGTACCAAGAACCTAACACATTGCTTTCCAAGTACTAGAGTGGTTGCACAAGGTATTTCAGTCCCAACCCATCTCTATTTCAAAGTCATATTTTAATCTGGAATGTCAGGTAGAACATGAAACAATATTAATCTATGCTACATAAATAATTTCCTTCAATTATCAGGAAAGAGCAGCAAGACATGATTTTTCAGGTTGATTGAGTTTTAATCTCTAAGTGTAAAAATTAATAATTTAGGCAGGTGAGTTGGGGTTTGTTTGGTTTTTGGGGTTTTTTGGTTGTTCTGTTTTGGTTTTTTTTTAACAGAAAATTAAAGGTTTGCTTTCCTTACTAGAGAAAGAAAAAGAAAAGATAATTTGGATCCAAAGGTCAGGGTACATTCATAGGTTGGAAATGTGACAACTATGAAATTATTCACAGAAGAAAATACTTAGAATTCAATGCAAGACACCTAGATTCATCACAAGGCACAAGAGATTGACAATCTATTATGAATGCCTCACATCACAGATAAATATTTCAATGCAAATAAATAAAGGATGCTGAGTGTTTCTCTTCTGAATGACTTTTCACAGCTCACTGAACACAATAGTTCTGGGACTCCTCTATGTCCCAGACTCGTGTCCAAACTTTGGCATCCCCAAAGGCTTCCTGTGCTGAGCACAACCAGGTTACACTGTGATTTCAATTTGGAGCTACAAAGAACCAATTAATCAGCTTCCCCCCTAACAGAATGTAAAAAACATTCTTTGGTGCATTAGGACAATCACGGACATTGTGAAACTGGCCTGGTTTTGTTTTGTGCTCCCTTGTAATTACTACAAAATGTACCAGTCTTGTCAAACCTAATGACTTTTTTTCTTTGGTGCAGGGGATTTAAAAAAAAAGAGAAAAGACAATGATGTCTCTAAGCATATGGCTGGTTTACTCTGCAGATGGAGACAAAACTAAACTAAGATGTACGTCTGGTGAATTGTGCTCAAATAAAGCTTTTCTTTTACAGGTTTCTTACCTGTCACTGTGATTATTTGTCTTGATCTGTGTTGTATGCCAAAACCCCAAAAGAGTAAAAGTATTCTATGCCAAGATTGTATTTTACTTATTTTCAAGCAAATGTTTTAAAGGGATACTTTCTTCTGAAAGGCTTTTTCGTCTTTTTTAAACAGGGACCTGCTTAACTGTTTTCATCTGTTAAAAGTAATTGTATTATTTTAACCACTGGCAGGAAATTCCATGTTGGGTATTGCTTCATATGAAGCCATTTGTAACTTTACAGCTTTTTAATTTTGCAACAGCTGTATAGAAAAGGAAATGACCATGTAGAATTACATCACTCATGGCTGCTTCTCCATTAAAACAATAGAACTAGAAAATGTTTGCACGTTCACATTTGAGTGAACAGAGAGAAACATCTTCAGGACTTGCAAAGATACAAAGCTGATCTAGAAGACTTTAAGACTTTAGCAAATGAGACCTCATCAGTTACTCATTTCAACTTTAATAAAAAACAATCCTTTTAAAGGAGGGGAAAACTAAACTCAGGAAATTTGGTGTTCCTCTGAAAGAGGAACTGTAAAGAAATATTTGTAAGGAGCATTTGCTTTCAGGTATTAATTCATATCAACATATGGGAGTGAAACATTCACAGTGAATGCTGGATTATAATTAAAATTACTATTTCCATAATCAGATTATGGACACATTCTAAAATTTTTAAAAGCAACTATTCAGTCACATTTATTCTGCAACCCAAAGGCCTACCCTTGATATAAGCCTGATGTTCACAGAATAAAGATTATGCACTAAATAAAGACCACACTTCTTTCAAGTATCCACTGCTGGGGGTATCACTATATCATTGGTCTCTTCTGAAAATACTGAGTACTAAAGACACATCAAAGAACATTCATGATCAACTGATAATCTGGAGAGTACTTTGCTGCTCATATACTTTCTGAATCATGACTGGTGTTATCTAGACTGTGAAAGAAGAGTAGAAAGAAGAAAGGGACATTTGTTGCCCTAAAAAACAACAATATTGTATCCAGATGGACAATATTTATAATACATTTAGAGACTTGAAATGGGCAGCATATACAAAAAAATGCTCATAAAATATTTCTATGTGAAATATGTAAAATATATGAACATTACAATATAAGCAAAAAATGCAAACATACATACACACGCCCAGTAGTGGTAGAAAATTACATGTTCATGTGTCCAGTCTACCAGCTTTGAACTATTTTCAAGTACAATTTGAACACAGAAATATCTATGAAAATTAGATCCTACCACAGATAACTTTCTCAGGTCCTACAGAAAGGTACCTCATAGAACTATGTTTCTGCCCACCAAGTTCAAAATTTTCACGAGATGGGTTTTGCTGTTCATGGAATTATTTTGCAACCTGACTTCCACAGCATCTCTCATTTCTGTCATTTTCTTCTGCAAAAACTCTTTTGCCAAGGAAAGGTGCACTTTCACTGTCACCTCTCTGGAGAAAAGGCATTAGCAGGACCTGCTGGGCCACTTATTTTCATGAAATAGTCATAATATTACAGTCTTTGCTTTTCTGCCAAATGTAGTCAGCAGAGTGGTTAAAAATTATTCATTGAAAACATACAGACAAAAATTTATATAATTTCCTCGGAAAATCAGATTTAAAAGAAAAATCATGTACCCACTTGGATCTGTCATCTGAATTCACCTGAAAGAAAATTTTGCAGTGGCCTTCAAACTCCACTGCACAGCAAAGCCCAGCCCAGAGCATGAGTTACACTGGCTTAGATTTGGGGCTCAAACCCAGGCTCTGCTTCACAACATCCACATCGGGAGCTTCCAGTACATGAGCAGTCAGTGAACGAGAAGTTTCTTCCATGTTCTGTACACGGATCAGGTAATTAGGAATTATTATCCTTAAGTGCAGGAATATACATAGAGAAACTGCTGCGATGCCTTTCTGTGTGTCACAAATACTGCGTTACTGATTCACCACTTTTCTACCCAGCTCTCCTTATAGGGACAAAATTAATATATAGACATGGCATTTATATGTCACAGATATCATCCTACAGGATTCTGCTCTGCTCATATGGCAGGTCAAATTCAATCATCAGACATAAGAGTTACGTTCCTACTTGATCCCCTCACCTTAATCCAAAAATATACATTTGAAATCAATTCTCTCTGTTCAACATCACAGGAAATTACATATATCCCAGAACCGATTGAGGTATCAGTTGACTCAAATTACATTTTCTAATGCACTGAAATACTTGTTTTGGTAATGACACTGAGGAATAAGGGAAAATAAGATAAAAACAAGACTTATACTTATCCCTGATATGCAAGCAAGATCGTTTTTTCAATTTAGAGCGCAGTTTTACATTGATTTTTGATATGAGAAAGCTCTGTCAAATTCTTTTTCTAAAATTTTTAACCATGGGTACTAAACTTCTAGAAGACAAAAAAATCCTTTATATTTTCAATCTAGCATCATTTCTTTCCTGCCTGCACACAATTGTCCATCTTGATTAAAAGCATCTGTCACTTTCCTAAGTGTAAAACTACACATACATGAAGAATTTTCGGAGAAAAGCTCCTGAACTCTGTTGCAGCATAGAAAAATGAGGACAGTATTTTGTATGTGTGCTTTTTTAATATTCTACAATTTCTCATGTGACCAACATTACTTTTAGAACAAACACACACATACACACACAATCAATGTAGCAAGCTGCATTCCCTATTTTCAAGATAAACCTTTTCAACCTCTGCCAATGCGTGGAAGCCTCTAACCAGGGTCCTTAATTCAGACAAAGCATTTCCGCACGTTCCTAAGCCCATCCATATGTGGGATGCTCGGCTTCATGTAACACTTATGCTCCATCAGCAGCACAGAACCACATGTTCAAGTGATGTCCTGAACTGGGACAGCTTTCCAAGCTGGGCCAGACACAGACAATTGCTAAATACTTCTAAAATCCCATCTGACATTTCCAGAGAATGGGTTTTTTGCCCCCCATTTCTTGAGAATACTTTTCCACTTCTCTCATTCATAAGCTTTCCAGGTTTCTAGGATTTATCACATATCTAGGCTAATATCATAGGGAATCCACCTTCCACAGGACTTTTAGATTGCTGCTTCCAGTATTCTCTGTCACAGAAAACTTATTTTTTAATCCAAATAGCATTCAATATGTTGTTGCTTCATATAAACAGTTACATTCCTAATATTTCTACATTTTGAATAATCTTCCAGACTGGAAAAGGAAGAATGAATGAATATTTGGTCCCTTTAAAAAAACCCAACCAAACCACACACACACAAAAACCCAACAATAACATCTATTTCTAGTATGAATATTTTCATCCTGCAGTAATTCCAGGGCTTCAACATCTTGTTTATTATGTGCGACACAAACCCCAGTGTTCTAATTTTTTTTTCTGTTAAAAAAAGGAAAAAATTTTGTTAGAAGTACCCAATAGTTCCCTACTTTTTTTAAAGTTTACATGTGATACCAACAGTGTTACTCTTCCAGCTTTTCACAGTAACTGAAGAAAAGCACTCATTGTCAAAGACCCTGAAAGTCACTGCTGATCTCCAATCTGTTTCTATGGATCCCCTCTACATCACCATTTCAGTCAATCATTACTAGGATATGAATCACAAAAACATTAAAGGTTTGGTTCCCTAGACAAGTTATTACAACATAAGAAGGTGTGGTTTTATAAGCGCACCTGCCACCCTGCAGGACCTCCTTTTACATATCCTTATTCCACAGTAAACCTGAAGTGGTCCATCTCCCCATCTTCACTGAGGTGAAAGCCACTCTCTTTTACTGGGCAGGATGTGGATGGAGCAATTGTTCCAAAGTGGTCATTGGTGCAAACCTCCCAGGTTGCCTGAGGATAACTTGTGCTTGTAGCCTTTCCAACACTAATCCCTCTCCCTTATCAATTCCAGTCGGGCAGAAGGTTATTTGAAAGCAGGAGGACAAACATGCAAAGCAGACTGAAACAATTTCCAAAGTGGGTTCATTTTAGCAGTGAGTTACTCTATTTCCAAACAAAGGCATGAACTCTGCAATACCCCTTGATGATGCAGGTTTTTGAAAAAAAGCTATAAATGTTTTCTTAGTTCACTTAAGGCTGCATTGTAAGAGATAAGCTTTAATTTTCAAGTTAGCCGCTTACTGCACAAACACTGAAGTGGAAGTGGCTGTGTAGCAGTCATGTCCACTAATGAGGTACTCCAAGAAGAATCTGGTTACTCACTCTCCAAACATGTACATAAACTCAAGCTTTCAGAATGACTCAGTCAACACCTGAAGATGGCTCTTGAAAGCTTGTTTATCTCCTTGCAGGGTACTGTATGTACTATAGCTGGATGTACTTACTAATGCCAGTAGTTAATGCACACACCTATAAAACAGCAAATAATAAATTTCTGGGTTCCCAGAAGCTGAAAATCTGGATGCAGTGTTAAGTAAGGAATTACCATCAGACCACACTGGGAAGTTCCTAATACCTACTCCTTAGACCCCGAGTGTGCTTCTGCTGCAGACCCCCAACTCCCCTGACGTTCAGTGTTTCATAATAGATCTTCCTGGATGCATGTGTTAGCTCTGATGGCAATCAGACCTCCACTGCTACACACACTCCATGTGTTTAAAAACAAAGGTCATTTGGTGAAGACGTTATTAGTTACTGCACACGATTTTGCCATGTAGACTACTGTATACTGTGATGTAAGTGGGAAAAATTATGGCAGTGAATAGATGTAATTATATGTAGAACCAGTGACACGCCACATACAATTCGGAAAGTACAACACAATCAGAGTGTCAATTATTTAAGCCATAATTAACATAGCTCTGCATGTCTTTCCAGGGCTCTCACAGAACATAGAGCATTGTTATAGTGGAAGAAAAGAGAAAATAAAATATTAATGGAGGACTGCTTTGTTCTCAGCACAGTGAGATAGAGGTGGTTGTAAAAACCGGATTCCTGCAGTTGCTACCGCTTTAATTAGGAAGGTCGCTATCTTCCTAGACTTCCTTGGATTCCTTTAATTTCCACAGAGGAAAACGGCTTCTGAATTTTATTGAACACAGTTGAATTTTTATTTTCAAAAATCAAAACAGAAACATTTCTTGGCATCTGTTATGAGCACTGGGTGTTATTTGCTCTTTAGAGATAAAGCTGTTTTTATACAGGGATATAGCTTGTGGGGAAAAAAAAGAAGGGCCAAATATATTCGTACTGGGAAGGCTGCTCAACAGGGATATCACAGTCAGCAGAAAATATCTAGCCAACCTAATTCATCCCATGCTAGAATCCACTTAAGGCCAAGGAAATACAATAGATAATATATAGTTTCACAACACTGAACCAAATGCTGACATTAACTCGTTCATACCTGGAATCTAACAACTTTTTTTCCCTAGAAACAGTACAACTCCAACAGGCACAAGAGCTTCAGCATCTCCTCACACAAGTGGAGATGGCAACGGCAGGAAATCATCTGCATTTTGTGGCTAAATGAAAGCTTGGCTGTCCTTTATCTGAACTACAGTCCAGATAGGATCACTGAGAAAACACACCAAACTAACACCAAAACACAAAACAGAGGCAGACAAATGACTAAATAGCACTGTGTTATCACCATCATTCTCTTACTAAATCCAAAACACAGCCCTGTACCAGCTGCTAAGAGGAAAATTAACTCTATCCCAGCCAAAACCAGGGCAGATATGTAGGTTAAAATATATAGAGGGAGTTCCCGGGGGAAAAAAAAGAGAAAAAAGAAAAAAGAAAAAAGAAGAAAAAAAAAAAAAAGTCCTGCATAAAATCTGCATTTCAACTTTGAATGCCAGGGTTTTTTTCCTTGTAATTCATTCTTGGACATCACTCCAGCCAAAGCTGTTTGTGTGTAGGAAAAATAAGACAGGAAATGTGAGAAGAGGTTACTCATGTGCTACTCAGGGTAGCTCCAACTCTAGTGTCTCTGCCTTTGATTCAAGAAAGGATTTGCTAAATCTAAACCTGCAAAGAGTCAGCACTGCTTTTCTTTTGAGAGCAAGGATTGTTGGATGTTTGAATGAATTCAATGCAAATATGATTAAGTTGCATTTACTCATATAACTGAATACAAAATTAGTCTCCACGAACTCAAGATGTTTGGATGGGATTAGAATTGCAGACGCTTTGGAAGATGGCAACCAGTGCCACTTTTCACATATTATTTATTCAGGTATAGTTTCCATAATGTGACTTGTAATTGCATGGAACTTCATATTTTCCATAAAGATGTATGCAAATGGAGCTCAAGACCTATTTAGAAGACTTAAAAGATTCATTGCTCTCGTGATAGTTTCACATTTGAGTGAATTTCATTTAAGTATCAGCGACCTTATTAATAGACCCAAACACTTCTGCTTTACCATTTTTACTAAACATGTCTTGTTAACAGATAAGCTTTAAAAGTAAATCTTCAGAGAGAGTTCATCTTTTGAACTATCACCATGAAGCAACTCCCACAAGAAGGAATGGCATTTGCAGAGGGCACTGGCAAGAGCACATCCATTCCCCAGCAGAGCTGTCTGCAGAGGGACGTCCTGCCACCAGAAAGGTAAGGCAGGGAGTGGATACAGACCAGGATCCTTAAGCATTGGTTTAGTCACAGTCTTGAAAAGCTTCAGAGATTTTCCAAAACCTGGGTGCCTGGAGACCTGTATACCAGGCAGGCACTCATCACACTCTGTGCCTTCCCTCAGGACTGATGGCATTTCTCTTGCCATGTTGTCCATTTGTTCCTCTTTTTTCTGCCTTCAGAGGGTAACTCTGAATCATGGCAGCTGAAAAATAATTTCCAGGCCTTTTTCCTGATTTACATGATGATGCAGTTCTTTTGAGTATGAGAGCTGAGCAGGTTAGTGAGGGTGCAGACAGCAGCTGTGGGATGGGAACTGCGGCTGAACTCTCGGTGTGGGCTCCTTCAGCAGGAAGGACAGAAAAGGACTCGTGTGACTCTGACAATCAGACTCATTGCAGATTTCACAAACAACAGCAGTGATCACATTTCATGATCTTTAGGCTCAATCCTCTGCCCACTATAATTACAATTACAATATTAATTTTAATTACAAAAGAAATTTCAACTGATTTTAGAGAAAGCACAAACACCTCTCTTCTATTCCCCAGCTGAAGTTACTCTGTGTATTTATTTTTGACAGCTATTTTGTAGATTGGCCATGTAGCTCTGGATAACAAGAATTTTGCCACTGACAGCAATGGAAGTAGTGACTATTTGTACATGATTTCAGTAAATACGAAATAGGGGGCTTTTTAATTAAAGACCTCAGATAATTTCTGTAGTATCTTTCAGAGCAGAACATTAAACTGTCTTTGTCTCAACCCACGAATTTTACTCTTTTTTTCCCCCTCAATCTCTCCCCCATCCCACTGGGGGAATGGGAGTGAACAAGTAGCTGTCTGGCATTCAGCTGATTTCTGGGTTAAACCGCAATTATTTTCCACATCTCTGTTTCACAGGTAGCGAAAAATATTTTTGAAGCTTTATAAAAAGTTTATTATTTTGCTCCTTCATTTTTTTTTAATCAAAGAGAGAAAAAATTACAGCAGAAATTCATATTTTTTTCTTTTGCTTACTAAGAAAGGAAAATTTTTTTTAAAAGTCAAAAATAATTGTTCCAAGGATTTGGTGGAAGACCTGGCACTCATTGCCAGTTCCAGCACTAGGAAGTACGTTGTTGTATGTCTCATTTTGAGGTTAGAGAAAGTGAATACATGTGTGTAATAAAAACAGATATTATTCATTACTCTATTGATACAGTTCAACTCCAACTTGCAAGCAAGAAACTAATAGATCCAACTGTACAACTGGAGTTAAAGTTTAGGTGAAATAAACTCAAAATCCCTCTGTTCCTCCCAGACTCTTAAGAACACAGATCTAACCAGGTCCCAAGCAACAGAGCACACCAGGCAGGTTTGCTGCTGAGCAGAGAGGGAGAAGTCTAAGACTGCTCCTTCTCCACGGAAATTCAGATTACATTTTGCTCCAGAGCTCAGTACTGAGAAAGCATCCTTAAGATATGGTACATGAGATTTTCAGCTGTCAGAACCAGATTCTTACTGAAATACACAGCAAAATACACAGCACAGCCCTTTTGGTTCACTGGCCTCCACGGGCAGCCCCATGGAAGTGACCTGCCAGGGCCTCCCTGCACAGCCTGCTCCTGGGCAAGGGCAGCTGGGCTGCAGGGAGCAACACACACGGGTAGGCTGCCAGACAATTTTCTAAGAGAATTGCAGTGATTTTAGAGTAAAAGGCTACAGAACCATATTGCATATGTTTTGGACATATTTTGATACGTATTTTAAGAGAATAGCTACTGATAAGAAAGCTTAATTTAGACAGACACACGTGGTTGAGCACATGATAAATTCACAGGAACTGAGCTCTGTGTCGTGTTCAGTGCAAACACATATGGCTTTTTCATTTAAAACTTCTGCAGAGCTGGGGAGGGCCTAATTACAAACAATACAGAATTTAAAAGTGAGAAAAGCATAAGGCGTGAAGAAAACCATAATATTTAAAAAGTATAAGTTTTGAAACCTTAAGGTAAAAATTTTAAAACTTATTAAAAAAGTTCAGGGGAAAGCCAAAGTCTTATGCTGTCATAGACATAGTCACAGTGATTTGATTAAGGAACATCCCAAGGAAATGTCAGCAGGACAGCATACAGAGAGCAGAGCATTCTCTAGTAAGGGTACATGAAAATATCAAACACAATAGCCATTGCCTTATTAAAAACTCAAGACAGTCAAGAAATATCAAAACCAGAAGAAGTTGCTCTGGCAAAACTAACCCAGCCACATCATTCTGC
This sequence comes from Melanocharis versteri, assembly GCA_013397845.1. Taxonomy (NCBI): domain Eukaryota; kingdom Metazoa; phylum Chordata; class Aves; order Passeriformes; family Melanocharitidae; genus Melanocharis; species Melanocharis versteri. The sequence goes on along the minus strand of VZTG01010637.1, from coordinate 1,193,525 downwards.
AGATACATGGTGTGTGTTACTGAGGAACAAGCCACTGTTGCTTACACACAACAAAAAGTGAGCTAGAAATACCAGAGATGAGGAACCAGGACAGAATAAGTTAGGTAGAAACTTTTAAATGTTGCAATTCAGAAGTTTCCAAAAAGTAAATCTTGAAAGTTAAATATGGTATGAACATTAACTTCTTTGTTATCTAAAGAAATAAAGCTACAGAAAAAAAAACAGTGACAGGCATTTATTTTTCTTTTCAGTGCTATCAAAAGAGAGAAATCTAGCTGCAGGAATAAAAAAGGGCCAGGATAAAAATCTGGAAAAATTGTACTTCCCTGAAATAGAGAGGGGGAAATAACACTGCAATTCTGATGGAGCAAAGGAAGAACAGCTTGTCCACCAAATTGTTTCTAGTGATACTGGAGAGAGAATGGTCTTGGACTATCTGTAACACAGACTCTTTTAGTTCTTTGGTTGTGGTTAGTGCCAAAAACAGTACTAAAGAACCTGAAAAAGGACTCTGTGAAGTTTAGACTCCTGAAAATAGATTAAAGAGTCTGAACCGGCAAAATAACTCCCCAAAATTATGGACTATATGTGAAAAGAGAGTAAAGAATCAGTCTTAGCACACAGACAGATGGGTTCTGGAAGATTTATTTAATCTGATAAAGGAACAAACCCCAGTGCTAACCAAAAGGAAGAGAGGTTGTGAAAAATGAGAGGCTTGTGGAAAGTACCTCCTGTATGGCAGCTGGTCCTTGTCCCACAGCAATTGTCAAGGAGGAGGACTAGGCTTTCAAAGCAGAGTTAAAGTGGGAAAAGACAGCAAAAAATAAAGCCCTTAATAGTGATGAGAACAGTCATGTGAAGTGCCTGTTGTTTGGGTCAGAACTGAACTGACAGAGACCCACGAGCAGAGGTTTAGGGAGCCAGGGGCCTGTGGGGGCAGCCCACTGTGCAGGGGCAGCACGCAGGGGTTCCCATGGGGGAACGTGCTCTGACTCCACAGAGGAGAAGGAAAAGACATCTGATTACATATGAGGTAAGCTGCACTAAGCCCGCTGGGATTTCCACCCAAAGTCCAGTGGCTGGTAATACAGTGGCATCTCTAGAACAGGAGCTTGGCTAATCACCCCTAAAATGAATGTCATTTTGAATACAATAATGCTCCAGATTTCTTGAAGTACTTAAGCAGTACTTCTGCAAATTAATAGAAAAGTTTTGGATGATACTACCCCTCAGTTACTATGGGGGATTTTTCCCACTCCGAGTACCTATTGCTGCGTAGTCCATTTGACAAGTACCATCAATGGCACTGTTTTCCAGTCCAGTGTTTATTTGTGTTGTTTTTCAATCTAGCAGACAATCTAGTACTGCCATGTTGATGTGAGGCTTTTTAATCTCTTCTAGTTAGTTTGTATAATTTTATATATAGTTTTATCTCACAGTTTTTTGGTTTTGGGTTTTTTTCTGCCTGGTGAGCTGTCCATAATAAGAAAGTTTAGAAAAAGGCCAAGTCAACAATCATTCACTAAGCTTTCCCTAGGTATCTTTTTACTCCAAGGACAGGGAAAAGTGTGCTAAATTCAGATGTCACCATGCGGTCAGGGCTGACAAATGTTGACTATTTCTTAGAATAATACTCATGTTGTAGCTGTCCTATGTGGTCCTGTGGGGTTTTGTTTGCTGGTATGTTAGCAAAACAGGGATCCAAACATGAAACCTTTCTTTCCTCAATGTGGGTGTTCAGGAAGTTACATGCCTGTGAAATCCATAGGATATAATTGAAACAGTTTTGCAATCTAATGAGAGAGAACTCAAAATAGGGCCTTTGTGGTATTTGCACATAGAAAACAACTGGGAATTTTCCCTGAAAAATAGCCAAGGACTGAATCCCCAGAGCAATATTTTCCACTGCACCAAGTCTACACCAGTGCACCATAAGTCTCACTTAGGCCTCAAAAATAAAGCTTAAAAGGACACAAATGATATATATGCCTTGGGCTGAGCTTCAACCCAAGAGTAAATTTCCTCCAAAAGCAATTTTATGTTGCTTTCATCATCACTGGCAAAGATACTCCTTACAAACACCATAAAGCACTTTCCTACTCGGAGCCCGATGGAAAGCAGTCCCTCTCCTAAGTTTAACCAAACAAAAGTAACAATAAAACATGGTTTGTACCCATCTGGGCAATTATCACTAGATGCTGGAAAGTAATAATAGTGTGTCTACATAGTAGATGGTCGCATTTCCAGAATGAAATTAAACTAGGTCCGGAACAGGAACTGGTTCTAACCACACAATAAAATTTAGCTGGAAGTTGAAAAATGCACTTCAGGCAGGGAACAGTCTCCTTGTCTTAACTCTTGCTGTTTCATCTCTCCTGCCTCTCTGTCCCTGAGCCCTGCAGATCCTTTGGTGCTCTGCAGGGAGTTAAACAGGGTCCTTGCTCAGAGGCCTTGGAAAGCTCCTTATCTACAGATCTGAGCACCTTCTTTTGTTACACTGGGCTCTGTTTGTTTCTCTGTTAATCTCAGCAGAGTCTTGTATTCTTTTAGCTTTTTGCCCTTTCACGTGAGGGATTAACAGTGTCGCTTGCAGGCTTTGGCTGAGACCTGCGAGTACCTCTGGAAGGGCTGCTGCCCCCCTTTTCTTGTGGCATCCAGCTATGGCAAGGCCCCCTGAAATGATAAAACACCCCAAGCCGCAGAAATTTTAATCTGCACTGACATTTCAGTGGTAATACCGAGGTGAGCGACAGAGGCAGATGACAGAGGACAGGCAGGAATCTCCGGATGGTGGGACAGCAGCATCTCAGACGCATTAGGCGAGGGAAAAGGTGTGGCAAAGGAGCAGTGTAGGTGCCAGCGGCAGAGCCACGCCGCGGGCAGCAGCAGCAGAGGAGCCGTGCTGTGCATGGCAGGAGGGAGCAGATGGCACTGCAGGTGACAGGGGCCTCGGTGCGGAGCAGAGAGCTGTGACAGGGTGCAGCCACACCCAGTGGGAAGGAGGGATGACAGAAGGTGCCAGGGGCAGGGCGGATGGGCAGGAGATGAGGTGGCTGGGTACCAGCTCTGCCAGCACACTGCGGCTCCCAGGCAATGGAGCCACACAACCTGCTGGGCAGCACGGGCTGCAGCGCGCAGGCAGCAGAGCGGGACGCAAACGCTGAGCTTCTGAGGAAAACAAAAATCTTGTGAGAAACTGAAAAGAGGTGAAAGGGAAAGAAGTGGGGCGAGATGACAAGGCATTTACAAAGCCCTGGACAATTTTAAATGCTGTGAGTACAATCAAAAATCGTTGCGGGATCTGGATCCAAAGCAGCAGTAATGAGAACGTGTTACTGCGGTTTTACCATGGTAGCATATATGCCATAGCTACACTGAGAGGAGCAGCACACCAAGAGAAGTGTTTGATGTAGAATTTTTAACTTCTGTTTCACACTTATTTTCTGTTTAAAAGAACAGAAATCTGCTGTCAAATAAGCTTATTCTTTCTCATGGAAGTTTATTTAATCTCCAGCTTTACCACAAGCCCTTCCCCTCCATCTCAAAATACACTCTTTCAATAAAGCAAAAATACTAATTTCTATTGCAAGGCATGCAGTTACCTCAAATAAGCATGTTAAAAAAGCACAGATTATTTGGCAGGGGGCAGGGAGGATTGCCAGCTTTTAAACCTTTACATTTTCATGTCTTTCCTATTATTAGGAAATTAGGAACAGAATGATCAGCTGAAATTTAAACCTAAATGCTTTTGAGGCAGTTCTCTTGTCCATTTTTCCTTTACTGCTTTTACAACAGAATCTGAATCTATTTGTTATTTCAAGTGTTGGCCTATTTTCAGCAGTGATTATGATGGTACCACAATGTGCAACTTGACATCTCCTCCTCTCCTCTCATTCAAAGTCTCCCAGGGCCCAGCCATTTCACACAGGCTTGCTTTAGGCATTTATTAAATATGCACCTTCCAGTAGGGTTTAAAAACACCAACTAATCTCATCAGAGGCCAGAGACCTCCAGATATGTAAATCTACATCTGTTCCTCTTCAAAGGAAAGATTCTCCTGGATTACTCCAGGAGAAATGCATCCCACCCGGATATAGCCACTGAACCAGAGAAAAAGAACTCCCATGGCAAACGTGCCACCTCAAACTCACCAAGATCCAACGACAATGAAATTACACTTAATGTAATTCACTGTTAGCTTTAAGAAGCAATTAAGTAAAAGGCAGTACAGCACTTGCCGTAGGCTGTTGGTTCCAACAGGGGCCAGTGGAAGGAGGCATATAATGTTAAAATTGGTAACGTTAGTATTAACATAAGGATGAACTGTAGGTGGCTGCTCGACTACAGTGCTGTAAAATAGCAGAGTCCATTAACAAGCAGCAATCACCCTTTCCTTTTTTCTTTTTTAAAGTGTGCTGTAGATGTTTGCCAGTGAAAGCATGCAGCAATAATTAACTCTCTATTAGCTTGCTTTATAAAAAAAAAAAAACAACAGAATTCCCTCTCTTCCTTGCAAATGCCCCACCAGTATCCTCACCTTCCCATACTGAGAGGGGAGATCAAACAATTTTATGAAAAATATTTCAAAGCTATTAGAGAGAAACTACACATTTCACTTCAGTAGAGCAGTCTCACACCCAGCACATTCACTTCTCAAGCAGGAGTGAGCCCTTACTTAGATTTTTACATCCCCTTTTGCATAATACAATTTCAAAGGTGAGCACAAAGGATTTTTCTCAGCACCAAGCCATGTTCTGTACATGTATGATGAGTTTCACATTACAATTAGAGATGCCTACGAATATCTAAAATATAGCCCTAAAAGAAACAAATTTGTAAGCTAGAAATTAACATGAAATCTAATGTATTTTTCATTCACTCATATCCCCATGGTTTCATTGACTACAATTCAGAGTCAGAATTTGACCATTACAAAAAATAATCTGAATGTTCTATTGTCACCTGTTTCAACATTTTTGTTTGAGGGATTTTGGGAAAGCTGCAGAATTTTTAGCTGAATCAAGACAAATAAATTCAGTCTATCTCATTTGGGAAAAAGGTATGGGATGGCACACGCAAATATTTTTTAAAAACAGTCCTGAAATACAGCAGATAATTTTGTAATTAAATCATTTCCTCAAGTTTCAGATCCTTAAAATACATTTATATTTCTGAGATTCTGAAAAATTTCTTGGCTGAACACAGTCTGTACACTCTGTATTTCATATAACTAGAAGAGGCTGATGCAGTGATTTTAATATGCTTAAGGTTTATAAAAGCACAATTTTCTGAATAAGGGGTTTGAAGATTTTTATTTTATTTATTTACCAAACAGGCAAAATGTAGCAACTCCAAAGATGTGGGGGACATATCCCTTAAGAAAGACAGAAAAGAGGTGAAAAATTGTTTTGAAAAGAGAGAAAGAAATTTTAAATTACTTAAAATAAAAGTTCATGTCTAATGAAGCCATCACATAAAAAGTGAAACTCATATGCTCAATTACGGCTTATATTTTTCTCACAGATAACATCTGAGTGAACCCTTTAAAAGTCAACATTTTCTGTCATAACAGCAGTTCTACCTCTCACATGGCAAACAAACTACACAAAAAGGAGGGAAAGATGAAACAAGGGATATGGGCAGTGTGAATGGACCTAAATCTTTTAATTAACACCCTCTGAAAAGCACACTCTTTTTCCACCAAACTAATAAAAAGTGTGAGTGTGGGGTCTTTGTTGTTGCTCAAGCCTTGCCTGCGCTCTAAGGAACTGAGGAAAGGCTAATCAGGGTTATTTAAAGCCACTTTCTACTTGCCAGGCTCCAATATCTCATTAATTCACTCTTAGTTGGCATCATTGTCTGATAGTGTTTGAAAATCGCCAAAGAAACAAGGATTTCCCCTAATCCTGTCCATCAGAGGTAACTCTCTGGAAGACGATACCACGCCACAGTATGTAGGACATGGAATACAAGTGTGCACATAGGGGAATATCCCATTTTCATGCAAACTACCATTCTCTGCAGCTCAACACATACCTGACAAATCTAGTAAGATGCCTCTTTAGGCCTGAACTTTACTATAAAAATAATGTTATGATAATAGTTTAAGGAAATCATCCTGAGTAATTAATCTTTGCTTCAAACTATTGCCTGGTTTCTTTAATCATATTTGCAAGAGCTTGACACAAGCAAAAATAATAGTTAGTCATGTGTATATTTTACTTGAGAAAAGAAGGATTTTGGTCATGGTCATAGGCCAGAGAAGCAATTGCTTCAATGACTTTGTCGTCATAAGCTACAGCATTCAGTTAAAGATGAGGACTGCTGTTCTGGGATATTTGTCATGGAACAGCTCTAACCCCAGGGACTGGAGGAAAACTTTAATTATACCAGCACGCACATCTTCAACAGAGCATCATCTCTGTCATGCCCAGAGACAGCTGTACTGAGCACCAGTTACCTTTCCAAGTCTCTCCTCTGTACAAACCAGCCTTTATTGCCCACCCATGCTAAAAACGTCACTTATAAACACAACCAAATGATGTTTTAAAGCAACGGCATGTCACTGAGTGCTCCCTCCCCAGCAGTGGCTATAATTCACCTTTCTATGACCAGGTCAGGCTGCTGTTTGGAGCCAGCTGGCCTTCAGACCTAACTCTCTTCACACAGCCCCAGTCTCTTTTTGATTCCTGTAAAGGGAACAAAATAAGATTTCCCTTACAAGCTGACTGCAGTGAAACAGCCCAGAAGAACCACAGCTCCCAGTTTAGTATCATAAATACTTAAATGTTTTTGTCTTCTGATATTTTACTTATTTTGCAATTTATATCTTTGCCATTTGATTTTTTTTATTTTTTATTAGGTATAAAGCAAAGTTAAGTTTGAAAGGATGTTGTAAAATTTCCATTATAGAGTTGTAAACCAGAATATCCAATTGTCATGGCCATACTTATCTTTTCATGAATATTTACTATATATGCTAAGCAGGAAAGATTCAGATGTTTCATTGTATAAAGCACCTTCAAACCCTTCTAAGGAAGTGCGTGTCTTCAGTCCACAAATTACCTTTATAGTTTTCCAAAACCAGGATCTCTCTTCACTGTTGTATTTTAGGGTGAGTCAAAAATTCAGGAAAAGCACGTATATGATTTGTACTGTAAACACAGGTGAACCATGATAGAGGTAACATGAATCACTCTAAGTCCCAACATCCCAGTTCAGATGCCATTAGCACTGGATTTATTGCCGAGCTCAGAGCTCTCAACACCACTGATGGTACATATGTTCACAGGTTATAGTTCATGGAAGACACACGTGAAACAAGGGAGTGTGCTGCCATTTCCCACTGACTTAAATTTCTCCTGTTTATAAGTACATTTTATCCTGCACTGCTACAATAAAAGTCTTCTAGAGTTAACAGTAGGCAAAATAAACAATTACTTTATCAGCAATCGATTGCAGACAAGCAGGGCAGTGGCATTGGTTAGTGCTGCTATCACCGTGCCCTGATACTTTCTGACAGTCCTCGATATTTCCTCTGTATCACAGACAATTGTCCCAGACTCAGAACTCTTCATTCAATTCTTCACATTTCTAAGTGCAGTTTCAGTTTTAATCTATATCTTTAGAAAGAGCTTACTTTGTCTCATGCATTTTATATGCCCTTTACTATTATGGGGAAGGAAAATGTAAGTATTGATTCTGGACTAGGTAGGTTTACTGAATCACTAAGACATATGCTGAAACTGCAGCATAAAATGTATTCTATAAAACAAAGTGAAATAAGTGGAAAATGATTGCAGCACAAATTGTTTATGAATCCCTATAGAACACAGGGTTGTATAAGCCAAAAGGGAGAGAAGTCCTTATATCAAGCAGTATACAACCTAAATAATACAATTTTTCCTGCACCTGATAAAATCAACACACAAATAGGAAGGTTATGCCACAAAATTTTTAATTAATAGTGAGCCATGCATACCACAGTGTATGGGCCTGAAAATTTTGCCAAAAAAGGTAGTGTCTTTAAATATTGGGAACAATTTAATAAATCTTCTTAAGGTACATGGTTTCATTAAAAGAGCAATTGGTATTTACATCAAATCCAAGGAACACAGACTATAGAAAAAAAAGATTTCACATTTAGTTTGAAATCTGTGTCATTTCAAATCTCCAAGTTAGCTAATGGTGAAGATATTTCAGAAGTTAAAAATACTAACTTTTTGAGTATTTGTGCCTTAATAAACTTGGATACAACAATTTCCCGTATAAAATGAGAATCCAGTCAGTAGACTAATGTAGATAAATGTGGGCTTTCTATTCTGCTGGACACTTCACCTTATTTTATATTACCATGCTACTTTATTGCCACTGCTGTGGTTGTGAAGTGTCACCAATTCTCTGGCTAATTAAAAGATGGGCAGCAGATTGCCATTAATGAGATTTGTCTTCCACAAAATAAGGCTCTCTTGGTGTGTGGCTGTGTAAGTCAGCTAAGAGAATCAGACCTCCCCTTAGATGAAGGGAATCTGCACAGATCACATCGAAGTAAATCTAAAAGTAATCCGCTGTATAAAGGAATGAGCTTTTTGCAATTGTATTTTTGAGCGTATGCAGGGGTCCCCCTTAAGGTTTTGCAGCCACAAAGATATCACACTCGAGCTGGGATCTTGGAAGAAATACATAGCCAACAGAAAACAAAGATTTAGCTTTCAGGTCTGCTGTATATGTATATGACCACATAAAAAAAGCCCAGACCTAACTAAAGCTATTCTTCTCCATGCTTCAGTGGAGATGGAGGAGAAAAAAAGAGATACTAACATAAAAAATTACCTCTAAAGAATTTCTCTTAAGACTTTTATCCCCAGTAAGACCTTTATTCTTCTGACCTTTTTCAAGATCAAAAAAGATCAAGAGGCAAAAGAGCTTGATCTCTTGTGCAGTAATGACCCGATTTTAGCAAGTTACTAGCCCATTAAAAAAGAATAAACAATATTCATCTCTTTTTACAACTCTTACCTAGAAAGACAAAAATGTACAGGTTCAAACCAAAGTCTGCCGACTTCAGTGAAACTTCACCCAGCCCACTGCAGTGAACAAAGGCAATGTAGCATCTTCTCCTTCTGGAAACCCACTACTGGTGAAGCCTTCTGCAGAGGAAACCCCAGCACTGCACCCAAAGAGCAGCCAGGATGACCCGATCCACTGGTGCCCCTTCTGCATGCCAGCACAGGAGTTTTACCCTGGGGATTCCTCACCCTCTGGCTGTTACCCAAATCCTGCATTCACAGAGGATTCTACCCAAAAAGGGCACCCGGAGGTGCTCCATAGGATGTGAAGATTTCATATCGAAGCTGGAAAAACTCCGTTGGAAATTGCACGGGGGTCTGTTGGAGGGTGTGTGCTTGTATAAGTCACTCTTGAATTTATAAAGATGGTATTAACCCCTAGAAGAGATTTTTCTAGTCAAGTTACCCCTGGAACAAATTCAGCTCAAGATTCTTGGAGTGATTTTCCATTCTCAAAGTTTTAAATAACTCTCAACAAGACAAACACACACATAGGATGCCAATCCACACGCATCAGAACCTAGGCCAGCAACTGTTTCCATGGGCTGAGAAAAATTTTATGCATCATCTTGTTACTCCTTCATTTTCCATTAGGTAGGATAAACACTTGCTGGATCATCAGAGAGCAGCCACTGTTTGAAACAGATCTGCCAACACAGGCTGTTGGGCAGAGCTCAGATAACAGTTCTTATTTTCCTAATCTCAGCAATATGTATTTTTATAGATAAATAATTCCTTATATATATATGTATGTCATATTTATCTATATATGACATAAAATATACATGATCTGCACATACAAAAATCAAATACAGACCTTAGAACTGATAAATACAGACTGCCATCCCAAGCCTTCCCAACAGCTTTCCCACCTGCCTTTGTGCAGTTATGTTTGACAACAGTCTGAGCTGCAATTTGAGGGCCTGAAAGTTCAAAGTCATGTCAGAGTTTCAGTCCCCTCTTTCTTTCTCCCACTTATTTGAATTGTTTCTGCTTTTGGTCTTTTCTTAGGAAGCATGTGTTTTCAGCAGCTAGCTCAGGGGAATGAGTTATGTTCTCTTCCCAAATCTGTAGAGAACTTTGTCTTGCTTTCCTCATACATAAAATAAAATCAGAATTTAAGTCACTGGTTTTAAAAACAACAGATCTTTTGAAGTACTTTGATGTGCATCGATTCCATATATGCCATATTTTAATAGTTTAAAAATAAACAGCAAACTATAGAAACAAAATACATTCAGAGAAGTATTTTAATTAAAGGCACTTTGGTGTCCACATCCAGGATACTGAAATTCCTAGGAGACTGCTGATTTGATATACAGCATACGCCTATGACAGACAGAAGGATCAATAAATACATGCTTTTTTCCTCCTATATAAACCTTTTGTTACCTCTCCCCCAGTGCTCTCGGAGAACTTCCCTCCATCAGATTAGCTAATCTCCAAGTGATACCAACATAAAAAGTGAAGCTTTTTCTTGCCTGTATTATGACTTGTCCGTCATTGTTTAATAGTTTCAATTTAAAAGTGCAAAAGCAAATACTGGCCACAAAGGATATGGTTTTAATTTGAGAAAGCTTCCAAATAATAGGATAGCTTAATTAAAAGATCCATTTAAAGTCCATAATATTAACTTAGTGGTGAAAATCTACAGAAATGCAGGATTATTTTTTTTTTTATGTGCAAAACTAACATTACTGACTTTTTACAAAAATCTTAAACAGTCATTGTTATTCAGAGAATGGTTGCAAAAATTAAAGCCAGGCAGAATTATGACAATTTTAGAAGTGTCGGGCAGCTCAGCCTTGTTGGACACACACCAAATATTATTCAAACTAAATTCATGTGTTTGTACCAATCTTTGATATATATAAAAAAATTCCTTTATTTCCCCACAAATGTCTAACCTTTGGCCACTCTTTAGTGAAGCTGCATTTTCTACAGTGTACTCTTGGAGAACAAAGTACAACAGCAACTGGCAAAGTTTTTGAACATACTACTGGAGGGAAGCTCAAGGAGCCAAAATCATTATTTTTGTGTGGAGTGTTTCATACCAAACACAAACACTGGGGGGTCTTGACTGAACTCCTTTGCCCTCCTGCCGTTTATGCCTGTGATATTGGGCAATTACACAGCTTTGGCTGAAATAGTATGTTGGGTAGGAAATTTCTCACTTATTGGGGGGTTTGGACTGCACTTGTCAACAAAAATGAGACCATATCGCAATCCTAATGAATTTAAGGGGCAAATCATCTTGCTTCTCTCCTAAGATCTAGCCACCTTCTGTTTTTTCCTTCCTTTAAATAGGATAGACTTTGCTCTATGCAGTTTGAAATTTAAAGGAAACCCACATCCCAAATTAATGTAAAACTACACCACAAATAAGAGTTCTATGGCTGAATAAGTCTGCGGGAGTTGCAATTAATGAGACTTGGCAGTGGCTTTTGCCAGCATGCTTATGCTACTGCTGAAACACACACACACACACAGAGGCACAACACAGAGCCTTGCACATTGCAACAGAACTATAAAGGACAGGTTCCGTTAATCAGACTACTTTCCTTTTACCCAATACTTATTCCAAATACATTTGCATATTAGAAGGATTCCCAACGATGAAAAAGCTTTGTCTAATCTTTAAGACATCTTTTAGGAAAAGTTTGGGGTTAATCCTTTTTTCTCTTTCGTTTTCACTTTTAGAGAAGAGCTCTTCATGTGAAATTTTGTGATTTCTCAACAGATTTCTGTCTCATTTCAACACTACACTAAAGTCTTTGCTCTAGAACACACATATACCTTTGGATATATCACACAACAGTAATATACACATAGCTATATAACTCAACATACTTAGGTCTTTTCTTGCCTTCCCATTACTCCTAAGATAAGCAGAGATTTTTAAGATACCTTGCCTTTAGCATAGATGTTTACCTATCTTAGCTCCCAAAGGAGAAGTCTGCTTAAGAACTATATAAACCCTCATGTTTAACAACTGGATGTTGCACTTAATCCCATGGTTTAGTTGGCATGATTGTGTTCAGTCAAAGGCTGGACTCAATGATCTTGGAGGTCTTTTTCAACCTTAATAAGTCAATGACTCAGTTGCTCCACTCCACCTTTTTATTAGGACATGCCCAGCAAAAATCCACTGGGCACTCCTCAGGTGGCTTTCTGTGTTCGAGCTAAATCAAACCCCACCCTTCTCAGGCCAATGCTATCAGTTTCACTCAGAGCAGCACTGAACCCCAGCATTTGCACTGCCTTCCCTGACTGACCTCAGATATTACCGAAGAGTTCCTCAAGGCCTGTGATAGATCCTCATTTGATATCATTTGCTTGGTAAGCAGGATGGCAAAGGATCTTGAGCTGTAAGTGTTGGTGAGGAACATCTTTCTGCTAAGAAAAGTCACCTGAAACAAAAGAGAGTTTGTGCCCTCCATGAACTGATCTCCAGGCAGGCTGAAGGGCTATTCCCAGGAAGCTGGGGGGAATTACAAAGTGGTTTTTGGAGGTTGTTGGCCCCTATTTCCCCTGCTGTTCTGCATCTGCCAGAGGCAATGAGCTTTCCCCACCGGGGCAGACAGGCCCTGAGTGGCCGCTGAGCGGGGAACAGTCACCAAGGTCATGGAGGTTGCCACCACCTTGGCCTCCCATGGAGCTGATTAATTAGCACCACGGCGGTGCCAGGCGCTCCGTGCCAAGCCACAGTGAGGCAACACACTGACAAATGTCCCGGAACCAAACGTTTACTTCTCAAACACACAAATTAAAATGCAGATTAGCTTAGCGTATCAGCAGTGGTATAATTGCTGTTTTAGGAGAAAGGCCAGCAAGACTACAGATAACTGCCCTGTTTTCTCATTGTTCTCTTTTAATAAGAGTCAACTTTGCAATTAAACAACTCCCTAAAAACACATATCGAGACTTTGTTAGTAGGTCTGAGTGCTGGCTTTGTGCCCTATGGAAGGAAGTTACTAGTCTGCAAGCAAGGTGTTTAACACTTACAGAGATATACTTTAAAGACAGTCATTGCTATAATTTTAAAATATCTTTTCTGAAAAAAAGAAAGGGCCATCTGCAGCTAAAATAATTATTGATCATTTTTCTCCAAATGTGAGAAACAATACTTTTATACTTCATTATGCAATGATAAGCCAAATGAAGAGCTATATCAGATGATATAAGAGCAACATTCCTCTAAATGTGTAACTCATTCTGCCCATATAACTGCATAAGTCTTTATGAAGTACCTCAGCAGTGAAAAGCTATCAACATCCACAGGCTCTCTTGGTTTAAAATATCATACTAGAAAGCAAATCATCCCTTCCATCCCTGTAAACCAGACCAGTATTACTTCAGCTTTATAAAGTTAATACAGTGATAAAATGGAGATAGCTAACTTGTTTGTGGCAGGTCTGACTGTTTAAAGGACACTTATTTTCTTCTTTTGGTGATTAAATGCACACTAGATGTTCAAAACTATTTTAGAGATGGTTCAAAAAACTTTAATCCCTTTCCCACCCCAAATTCTTAAACTATCTGTCATGACATCTTTATGGAGGAACCAGTGACAATAACAAACAGAAATGCCAAAGAGCACATATCTATTGGAAACTCAGCACTGAAATGTGCAGAGGCCAATTCATTGTCCACCAGAACCAGTCCTCCTGAATTTGGTGCTGAATCATTTGTAATAAGAGAAAGGACAGCCACTTTTTGATTCATGCTTTTTGCTATCCAAAATAAAGCCTACATATTTATAACTGCAACAAAATACATCAAACTATTGCATTCTCGCATGTTTTATGTAGCTCCATGCGATTTTCTGCAGAGTATTCAAGTAGCCAATTTGCAAGTAGAGCAAATATTTGCAGTATTCAAGTCACCATCTGCAAACAGTTTGTAAATATTTTACCTTTTAAAACCCACGGATTTTGTTGACACTTTTATATTGCTCTGCCAAATTATTATATATTTTTTAAATAAATGGGGAAATGCAGAATAAGATCCCCACACAGCTGCAAGCTGGTCTGAAAGGCAGCAGAAGGTCTTCAGCTAATGAATATCAATCCTGCCCACCCCAGCACAACTGCAGCCTGGCATCCCAGACCTCCGGACACAGGACACTTCATGGAGTTTTCACTATGTTTATCTTCTCTTCTTTGCTTTTGCATAATATTTTATCTAGAAAGTAGGCAAGAAGTCAAACAAAAGCATCCACATAGGTATGTGACACTCTCCAAGCCAAGCATGGGGGAATTTACGGGATTTTATTTATTCAACACCACCAGATCACAGACAACAAGAAGAACTGAACCTGAAGTCCTAAAGCTGTGTTGAGATATAAAGGAAACAGGGTAAAAGCAGTGACTGGTCTTTAAATTATTTTACTCGGCAACAAATTTTGCTATGTTTGAAGAATACTGAAACTGATTGCAAAAGGAAGAAAAACAGAGATTTTAGTCTGTGAAACCACATAGGGACAGCTTCCATATTTTACCCCCAAACAAACTATAATCTGACCCTTCTAGCTGTGAGGAATCTGTTCTAATCAGTGTCTGATAAGAAAGAGTTGGAATAAATTTTCTTTTGCTGCACTACTTGAACTTGTGACATCCAGTTAAATCTTCTTAATGTTGCTAGTGGCAAAAACACATCTTGTATATATCATGATTTGCTGAAATTTCAGAACACCCGAAGGTGTCCAGCATATTAATAATCTTGCTTTTAAGGACTAAATTACTTTGTCTCCATGTGTTGTTTCAGCAACAGTGTCCCCTCTGTTTGTAAAGGTGGAGTGCCTCACTACTAGCACTTGAGAGGAAAGAAAAAGCTCGAGTAGCTCATGCTGCGGGTCTCCCCCTCCCCTGCCCTCACAGAACCCCTGCTCAAACACACACAGCTCCCAGGGGACAAAACACACATGCTAAACACTTTATAAAGCAGTGAGCAATGCAGTGGCTTAGCATGGACCCCAAGTAATGCTGTGTGTAACTTCACTGATTTCAGTGGAATTAAACCTAGGTGGCTTTTGGCATGACCAGTCCAGCAGCGCAGAGGGGGCTTTTATTCTGAGGTCCTGGTTTTGCTGGCACAACGGGGCAATTCACAGAGCACAAGGAATAGCAGCTGCAGCGATCGGGGGCTGTCAGCGAGGACAGGACCAGGATGAAGGATCAAACAGGAGCTAAAGAATGCCTTGTTTTTACTGGTGCATTAAAAACATAAATAAATCAGGCAGCGTATAGCTTACAGCCATGTAGCACTGCTGCCTGCCTTAAAGTCTTGGTGGTGTGCTTTAAGAGTATTCATGTTATCACCTGATCTTTTCTACTTACCATAATAATTAATGTAGGAGCAGTACTCAGAGGGACCAGCTCCAAGGCCACAGAGGGGAAGAAGAAAGAGCACATTTCAAGAGGACTCCTTTTCTCAAATAAATAAAGAGGTACTTGAAAACCATATCAAATATCTAAAACTGAATTCAATAACCACTTTTTACAGAGCTTTTTTGTTTTCCATTGAATTATGCAATATTATCTGAAAAAGTAGCATCTATAATTAACTGACAACAGGATTTGAATTAAGTAGGAGGAAATGGTGATTAAAAGCATGTTCTTTATCCCCCAAATTTAGTCAATTTGTACTTAAATAGAGGCTGTGGGGAGACAGGAGTAACACAGGAGCACAAAATTCCCTATCCAACTTGTAAATGTGTACAACACTTGTATTTTTTCTTTCCTGCTAATTTAAAGTACCATGTTCATAGATTTCACTCATATTCCCAAAAGCCAGCTTTTAGGAAGTAGAAATAGCAGAAATAATTTAGCATAATAGTGCATTCTTTTTTTTTTTTTTTTTTTCCTATGCCTTGTTGCCTGCAGTGGCATTGTCCCTACTGGATTCCAGTGGTGTGGCTTTGGGTGGGCAGCACAGAGCTCTGCAAGAGCCCAGCTCAGCTCTGCTTCCTCTTTACAGAGGCTTCACCCAGGCACAGCCCCACCATCCTGCCCTGCCATCCCCAGTGGGAATGGCAGCCCCAGCTCTGCCAGGCTGGTGCAATGGTGACCTGCCCTCCCTGGGACACAGGAGCTGCAAAGGGCAGTAACAGGCAGGTAACCCATCTCCCAAGCATCACAGAGGAATTCCTTGCTAGAGCCCATCATCCCCAAAAACGCCCCAAAGAACGTCTCTTTCATAATGAATAATCTGGCCCTGCTGAGCCCCTTCCTTCCTGAAGTTCTCCTTTTATAAGAAAGCATCCCCTTTGAAGTTCAGAGAGTCAGAATAAATTATATTGTTTAAGAGAATCAACACTTACTGAGTCATGCAAAATTGTTCAACGTAGACTAGATTCAAGAGACTAAGGACAAGCATGTACACTTTAATCCAGAGGAACCTCTATGAAGTGGCTAAGACTTTACTAAACATTTTCGTAGTCGTAGCTAGGGTTTCACTCCTTTTGCTCCTACAGCTTTGTCAGTCTCTTCTTTCTCACTCCTTACCTCTGCAGAAGGGCCAGCATACAGCTGCCCCTTCAAATTACTTGGTGCAACTCCACGAGTGCAAAGGCTACAGATCACTCACACAAACTTTTCTGGTGATTAGCAGTACAGGTTGCCATAAAAAGCAGACAGCTTCTGGTACAGTGAGCTAATTATGTGGTTACTACAAAATAATGGAAACAGAAAGTAATTACACTGTTGTAGGCATTACTGCTAACATACTACCTCTTATCTTGGTAACATTGCAGATAATTAGCTCATGTCACTACACTGGTATTTTTCTCTGTGCAGTTTCACACCTCAAAAAAGGTAGAAAAGTTCCATTATTAATAACTACTCCAGAAAGTTTATAAAAGACCCAACTGCTCAAGAGACAAAGGCCCACAGAAGCTTCAACTGGCCAAGAGATCAAGTACCAGCAACAAATGCACTCTGTGATGGAAAACCTGATTAAAATTTCTCAAAGAAATCATTATGGGTGAGAAACTAATTGAAAGACCTCCCTCCTGCCAGAGCTTTGCTAGAAAGAGAAGACTTCAAAGGCATAGAGGGAGAGCTAATGTTTTCACACTTAAAACTGAAAAAAGGCAATCCTCATGTTTGTGTTTGTTCAGTACACACTTCTCAAATGTTGCCCCCTCACGCTCTAAATCTGCTGGGTGGAAGATCTAAACCTTGAATATACAATGCTCTTTAGCTGGGGTGTATGGTGCTATTCTTCCATGCTGTGTGCCTGCCTATTCATGCGCTTTTATTCTTTATTCTTCAGACTGATATATAGTAAACAATATGGTTAGCCACTTAAAATTCTCTAGGTTATTAAAATGTGAGTAGCATTTTTTTTTCCTCTCTCCTGGATTTCATCTGGAACCACTACCTAATTAATATCCAGAACCCAGCAGGAATCTGAATAATAATAAAAAAAAAACTTTTGTTGTTCCTTGAATAAATCTGTGTAATTTAAACCGTAATCATGGGGATTTCATCAAAAGTAACTCAGTTCTTCCAAATCCCACACCATCGTTACAAACAACTTTGTAGTGCAATTTCCAAGGCAAGATATCTCTTCACTTTCATATTTTAAAGGAAACATTTCTAACGATAGCAAGGATGCATTTTATATGTAAAAAGCTGGGATCTGGATGGTTAGAACACAATGTACTTCCCCGTATCTTCTACCAATGCATATACCATACTGTAAAGGATCAGTTCATACAAATCCTTCCTTCTCTCAAAGACACATTGTCTTATCAGTCGAGAGCTAAGGTGCAGTTGGAGTATAATGTAAGTCCATTTCTCACAAGCTTAGAGCTTAAGCACTTTGTTATTGGTTATTAGGGCTGGACTCCTAGAGATAAACCTACAACTACTGTACACCAGTGAAGGGCAAATAAGCAAAATCCCTGACAGAAGTCTGTTGTAAAATGATGAATAAGCCTCCTAAATTGCCATAAGGCGCTAGTCACAATGGAATTGTATTTGTCAGACATGCATTGTAACCCTAAGGTTATCATAGTGGGCCAGCAGATACAGGAGGAGTGCTTAACACTATCACCCCCTAATCATATCTCCTACAGGCTAAAAACTCTGCAGGGAGCATTACCACTTAAAGAGGTGGTAGTGTTTCTATGGACTGAATGCAGACAGCATTTGGTAGAAAGAAAAAACCTATAGAAAAAACTGACAGATATATTCACCCAGGCTGCTCACATGTACACCCTGAATTGAGATATAAGAAAAATCCTTGCAAATCGTATCCCCAAGGCTAGGGTTCTAAATAATAAAATACTGTAGATTACTACTTTATTAGTTTTTTAAAAGCTTATGAAAAATTATCTTTTGCCTGTGGAAAGACATTTTATCTGAAATTATAGCAACTCCAACAGTTTTAAGATATCAAATTTAGAAACTAAGCAGCTGTAGGAAATAGATGATATTATACCCTATTCTTGCAAATTAAATTCTCAAGTTCCAGTCCCCCATAAGTTATTTTATTGTATTTATCTTAAGCTTGACTAACACTGATGTACATTGGAAACCATGACTAGCTAATATTCTAAATCCTATTTATAACCAGATATGGCCTAAAACATGACAAAACTATTTTTCCCCACTGAAAAATAATAACTCTTGCAGAAATGTTTGCCCTCATAACCCTCTGACTGGAAATGATGCCCAATTATCAGACACATACAAGTGAGTGAAAGCAGTTCCAAAACAGTCCTCAGCCTAGTGATTAGGACATTCCTGCAAGAAATCCGAACATCATCTCATGATGCAGAGGAAGGAGCTGAGCCTGGGTTTCCCTGCAGCCCAGCTGACTGTTCTGGTCACTGGGCTATGCTGTCATTCTGCTTACTTGCTCTATCCCCCCCTGCCCATGGCCAGTAGGACATTTAATTATTTATGCCAAGTGGACCAACTCCAACACGAGAGATTGAGGCGCATTGCACGCACCTGCTCTTCCGTTCGTATTTTGCACATTAATAAAAATTTCAAAAGCTTGACTCTTTTAGGACAAGGGAGCATTTTCTGGCCAGTCCCATGCATTATGTGACAAAAGAGAAAAGAAAATGGTCACAGCATTTGTAATAGTGTATTTCTGCTTTTCCACTGTTCTTTTTAAATGTGTGCACTTACAAACAAATGAAAAATATGGCAAATCTTCAGAGAGGAGAAAAATCAAAATTAAGCACCTCTGATCATTCTAATGCATGTAAAATAAATAGAACCCTCATTCTCATAACTGAGCACTAGGTAGTTCTCCTTCTCATTTCAAGGATTATCAGCCCAATAGTAGCGTTTTAGTTTTTAAATATTAGGCATAATGTTAAATATAGCAGAAAGAGCAAAATACAAATCCATCCAATGAAACGTATGTTAAAGATTCCATAAAAAGAAGGTGAGGGACTGCTGCATTAGAGCAGTTTTAAAGTAGAATCACACATGATAATAAATAGAAAAAAGGTAGGGTTGTGCATCACAATGTTTCTGCAGTCTCTGTGATGATTTAGAAATCCTTTTGTATTCCTTCATGCTTAGGCAAACAAGAAATTTAAATATCAACAGCTTTGCAGTGATACAGCACACAGCATAAATGTTGGTTTTGCTGAACGTATGAAGACACAATTAAAAGCCCAATTTCTTGGTGTTCTTTATATGATGTCTTTAACTTATGGTCATTCATATGGACCTCTAGTGCTTGATATCACTGTATATACCCTTTGGATTTCCTCCCTGTCAAGTGAAAGCAAAATCAAGCTCCTTCCCCCAAAATATTGAACAAGTATCAGAATACCTCCAAATTTTTCCAAAGAGAAGAAACAGAGTTTTAATACTTGTGAGATTAAAATCACACAGAAAAATGGATATGGTCTTACTAACACAATATTAGACAGCAGATCTGGCTGCAGATATAAGAAAGTTTCTTGTACTCAGCAAGGAGAATATTCTCCTACTAGGCCATGAGAGCAAGAGAGGCAGAGCTCCCTTTTTCCTGACAGGTATCTCTCTTCTCGTATCCCATGCCCCACTGGTTCCATTGCAATTTAATATGATGAAGATTTACACCTCCGGAGACTGTAGCGATGCTTTTCAGGAAAACGAGCTCACCTTTTGGCTCTTCAAGCCAAGAACTCAATTTCACTGATTGCCTGATTTATAGTGCAAAACCACTTATTGCAATGTACACGGGCACTGCTCTCACTCTTTCTTGGTCTAGGAAAACCATTGTTTAAGTAAGGGTTACAATAGGGTTTTGCCACGGGAATTAGGATGTTGCTGTTCCCTATTTAGAAGAAAAGACTAAGGTTATCAAGAGGAGTAAAAGGATAAGACAAAGAATTAAAAACTGTATATCAAGGAAAAATTCCTTGATATTTGGACACTGAGTGTCCAACTGAAGTTTTTCTACATTTAATTTCTAGGTTTACACAAACTGAGACAAAGCACCTTCTCTCTAACATGTTGCAATTCCGTATGAAGGCAGACAAGTGTTTAATGTGATGTGCAGTGTGAACCCACCCATAGCAGTACTTCTATATTACTTCTGTATGAAATATTCTTTTTCCTTTCAGTGAAAGAACCAATAAAACCTCTCATACAAGCCGAATGATACACAATACCCCACTCTCTTTTTTTTTTTTCTTTTTTTTAAGCTGCATTTGACAAGCAGCCAGTTTAAGCAGTCAAAGTCATTGCTCAAGTGGCAGGCAAGTAGATAAAAGCACCCTGTTTGGAAAAGCTGGGAAAGATTTTACAAGGTGCTGCAAACTGCTGGCATTGCAGTTCCATTCTAGAGGGACTAAGAATGAGATTGCAAAAGGTGGGCTACAGAACTATGAAGAAAGGATTAGGAAAGAATCAAACTTTCCTGTGTGATAAAAAAATACAAGAATCTCTTTACAGCTGAGGAGTAGGCAGTCTGGGCTGTACAACTTATACCAGAGTAGCTTGTTCTGCATTGCAGATACATGAATAGCAGCCATTAAAGCAACTTTTGAGGCTTTAACCTCTGGGATCAGCAATGGTAGATCATATTTTTTTTTTCCGTTCAATCCTGAATTTACAAAAATCTTCCTCCAAGTTCTCTTGGTCCTTCCACCAGCATTCAGCTTCAACACACACATTTACAGGTTACCCAGCCCCTCTGAATACCCCCAGCAAGTCAACTTCTACAGGAAAACAGGTTGAAGAACTACCACCGACATCAGTGACAGCTGCCTGTGGTACGTTCTATTGGGTGATGGTGCTGTTTTACGCAGGGCATCAGCTGTCCCACACCCGCAGGGCTGCTGCGGATTCTTCGTTGGAGCCTTCCTCGCCACGGGACACGCACCCTTCGCCCTCAGCGGTGATGCGAAGCCTTGGCAGCCAGCGCAGGGAGGCTCGGCCGGCAAACACGCAGTGCCACCAGAGCCCCGGCCGCGGGCGGTCCGTTTGCGGGCGCGGAGCAGCAGGTGGCACTGTCCGCTGCGCCTGGCGCGCCGCGACACGCGGCACCTCCGCCGCGCCCTGCCCGCCACGGCCACGGCCACAAACGGGCCGGTGATGCCCACCCACACGGGAAAACACTTGTCTCAACGCCGTGCTCATGTGCAGTGTCACGGCCACGATTTTCAGTGACTGCCCGTGGGCTGGGTTCAAATCCTTCGGCACAGTTACTCCCCAGAGGAGGCTGTACCAGAGATGGGTGACCAGCTCTGCTGGTCTATCCATGGCAAGCTGTGGGTGGCCACCTAAGGAGAGGGATCGTTTTTCCATATCAGAACTGGATGTTAACTGGAAGAGGATCAAAAGCAGAAGGAAGAGGAAGAAAAAAAACCCAATAGGAAATTACTTGGCTAGGAAGGCTGGGACAAGCATTACCTCAACAAAACTAAACAGAGAGACAGACTGAGCAATTTGTGGTATCTCTGTTTATTTTGTCTTGTGACATGAAAGCAGACTATGCAAAAGGGATGCATGCTTACTCATCAGATCTGCATCCTAGGGCTGATACTTCATGTCCAGTCTCTACTGAAACTGAAGGAAGTTCTTAGCAATTTTATTAAGGGGTTGCTTTCAATCATTTTAAGTGCCTCTGTGGATTCTATGTCTATGTACACACAAAGCCCTCTTGTAAAACAGCTGCCTTGATTCACACTAAAAAAAAGTAAACCACCTGACTTGCAGATTAGTAGTTCAAAACTACAACTTCTTGGCCTGTTCTCCCACATTTTGCTTACTCTCAACCCAGAAAACCACTATAGTTCCAGTCCCACACTCTCAGACCATGCTAGCTTCTACCAGTGTTCACTCAAATGCACAGCATGCCCAGAGGCTGACGGATGTCAGCAGTCCAGGACACAGGAACAGCCTTACAGGGAGAGATGGAGTAACCAGGGCTGAGCAGGTAAGGCGTTCCCATTTGTCTCTGCTGTGGCATAAACTCACAGGCAGTCTCTTGAGTAGCCTGGTTTGAAGGCTTTATAAATCATAGTGATGGTTGCTCAGAAATTTTCCTGTGAAACATGTTTCTGGGAGAAAACATCAATTTATCACTATTAAAACATTCTGAGAGTATGTACATTAATTTTGAAAAAAATGGGGAAGGATCCTCACATGACCAACAGATTTCCAATGGAAATCTTACTTGCCCAGTAGCTTGCCTGCCTTGCGTGCCTGCAGCCCACATTTACACGTGATTGTCTGATCCATGGAAACCCTGTTCCTGAACCATCAAGGCTTGGACTGTGGGATTGCCAGCAGCCATCAGGCGTTCCTCCTGAGCTGCACTGGCAGGGGCCCATACAGCTCACGGAGTCTTACAAAGGCCCAGAGGACAAGGGCCTCACACACAATCACTCACACTCACACACACTCACACACACTCTCAAATAGAAATAAAAAATAGAAATAAAACACTAGAAATTTGAATGTCTAGGTGCAGAATCTTTTTTGCAAATTTCAGCATAATGAGAAATAACACTTCAAAAACAGTGCCCACAAAATACCACAAGCAGATCTTTTGCCTCACTATTAGAAAAGAAAAAGAGACCAAACCCAATCCAACACTAACTCTTTCAAATGCCAAATACAGTGCAGAAGTCAAGATCAGAAGTGACTGTCTCTGACAAGCCCACTCAGACACAAAAGGTTTCAGATATGACCTGTTGCCACATGCTGCCAAGTAATTGTTCTGAGAATGAAATCTGCTAATGCAATGATGGTGAAAGGAACTGCTGAACTCTTCGCTGTACCTCACAGAATTGGAGGAACCCTTAGATGAAAAGCAAAAGCAGCAAGCACGAAATTGTAGAATAAAACATTCTAAAGAGACAAAAAAAAAGATATAAGAACATGACTTAAAATAAAGTGAGATGTCTTTATATAAATGTTTGATTACTAAATGAATGTGTTGGAGAAACCCAGTCTTCTCCCTCCCTTATTGGTTTTCCTTTGCAAAAGCAAAGTCAGTACTATTGTTACACTGTCAAGTTAGATCTATTTATATACTGGGCAAAAGCTCTTCTCTGTACTGGTGTCCTTTCACCCGCTCAAAATAAATTGACCTCCTCACGAGGAGGTAGATTAGTTACTGTTATGATAGCTCTAAAACTGAAAACTGGATATTACGAGCTAAACTCTGTTCCCACATAGACACCAAAACAAATCCAGTGATTTACTGAAGTCACTTTGGAATTCAAGAGGATAAATCTGGCTCCATGACACTTAGAGTAATGTTTTCAATGTGGACAAAATAAAGGATGTTGGAAGTCTAAATTGGCATGAAATCAGACTGAGAAATCTGAATAATAAGTAAGAAGTGTAAAAGTAGAGAAATCGGCATTAGATTTCTCATTAGCACATATGATCTAGACTTTCATTTTTCCAGCTTGCAAAGGAAATAATCATCAAAAGGTAATAATGCAGTATTTTGCTCAAGTTTCTTCACAATGACATTTTCTAAAGACTCAAGTCAGTCACAGTACAAAAAATTACTGCTGCTTATGTCCATTTATAAGATTTCTTTCTTCAAAAAACCCAAATCCTAAACAACTACACCGAATCCAATGATATCAGAAGTATAAGAAGTTGTTTGTATTGATATTCACCTAGAGTGCTTGGGTTTGTTTTTTTTTTCTTTTGTTTCAGGTGCATTTTTCTGGAATATGAGTTACTCCTATCCTGCACTCGTTTTAGATGTCCCACAGATTGGAACCATTAGGCATCTTTTGATCAGTTTCAACAGATTTTGTATTAACCTCTCAATAAAATCTATAAGTGGACATTTGTGACTCAGATGGGAAAAAAAAGCAATGAGTTTAACTATTAAATACCCCAAAATCAATGGCTACTATTGATTTCCATTTCCATTTTATTTTCATTTTTGGAGATACATTGAAGAAAGAAGAGCTGGAGAAGAAGAAAGGTGCCTTACCACTATGGCACCATCCCCTTCTTCCTGGAGGGGAGGCAATTTGCAAATAGACCTTTGACATGTGAAGGGGAAAATGACATTTTCCTCCTAGCTCTGTATAAAATAATTGGAAAATGTGGAGAGAGAGTTTTAAAGGAGACTCTCAGAAAATAATAAAACCAAAGAGCAGATGAGAATTTGCGAGGGGCCCCTAGAGGTAATGGAGAGATCTGAAAATCAAACATGCTTAATGTATTCCTGTGTTCCCTTTTGTATATTTAAATATAGGGCTAGAAGGAACCACTGTAATAAACTAGCCTGACCTCCCTGTGCAGCAGAGACCACAAGTCCTGCCTGAAATAATTCCTGTTTGAGTTAGAGCTGTTTTCCCCTAAGGGGAGAAGCAGGAGGAGGATTCCACAATAAAATCCTTGCACTATTTCAGTTCCCCTGTGAGGCACTGGATCCCACAGCGTGCTCTTCACCAGCTCTTGTTATGTCTTTCCAGTAAGTTTTAATATAAACAGGTGACAATCTAGTCCTTTAAGCAGTGTAAGAGGGGTCAGCCTTTGCCTTTACCACTACCCAGAGTGGTATGCCATTAACTAACACTAATATGTTAGTTTATTTTTTTTAAACAGGCTGAGCAGAGCTCAGCCCACAGTTTCCACTCTCATTGCAAGCAGACCATTGCTTTAGGACCACTGTGGTCTGAACTACTTTCAAAGCCTTTAGCCCAGTTCTAATTTTGCTGTGAGTGTATCTTTAAAAAGAAAAATTGTTATGATGACAGCTAAAGAAAGCTGGAGTCTCTGGGGCCAGTGTCATGTGTTCACATCAGGAAACTGACCACTGTTGTTAAAAATTAAATGCTTGACATGAACTAAAGTCACAGAAAAATATGATTCAGTCTTTCAGCAAGCACTGTTTATGAGAGCTTGAAAGAGCTGAAAGCCCAATATGATTTACATCCTGGGAGCTGGTATGCAACTTTAAACTTGTTCTTTTTTCAAGTTCATCTTGTCATCCATAGATAAATATAGATTAGGACAAACCAAAATAAATGGGTGGGTACCAAAAGCCACAAAACAACTAACCATAATGGAAGTGCTTATCCTCCTGTTCAATAGCAAAACCAGCATATACTTGGTTTAAATAGCTGGTTGGGGTAAAATGAGTATTACTGGACAGGAACACTTAGCCAGTATGATCCAAACAAGTCAAAAAATAGCCAGAGTACAACCACATAAAATAAAACACTGACCAGATTTAAGTATAATTGGTCACCCTCCCATGTTTTCGGATTCCTATTATTATAGCTTAGGAGGCTCTGTAATGTACCTTTGGAAAAAGTCTAACAATTCTACTGGGCTTCCAACCTTTGCACTTCAGTAAGACAATCCACTGAGGATGTTACTGTATGAGACGAAAAAAAAATATTAGAGGGCACTTTACACACAGAGGTGCAGCAGACACTTCTGTGACTGTTCATCACCACCAGTGTCTCCAACCCTGTTTGCTCAATGTATCCGCATTATGAAGGCAACATCTGAGCAATCCCAGCTTTGCATGTTCCACCATAACAAGGTACCCTATTTTCAGCCTAAAAGTGGCATTTAAATAAATATTTGTGCTATGTCATTGGGAAATAAAAGTCAGACAGCATCCCACTGTTTCCAGGATGAGCAAATCCAGTGATTACACCACAAGTCCCCAAGAACACTTGCTTGGGGCAGCGAGAAGGATTATTTAGCCATGTTACATAACACAGCAGGCTAAATGGGTGCTTTATACATGGGAACAAATTCAGTAGTATTTTCTTCACTTGGTTTTAGTTACCCTTTTCTAACCACTTCAGCCTGTGCTGTTCTGAGCCTCTCTGATGATACACCTGAATTCCACCCACAGTATTTATCCTTACCGAAGTACCAAGCCCAGGCAGCTCTCCTCATGCCAGGAAGGCCTGGCTGTCCTGCAGCCCCAGGAGCACGAGGAGAACATCAGTGCAGACCTGCCATATGCACTGGTATCCTCAGCCACACACTGCCCACCAGGTGAGCTCTCACAAACATCTGCATGGTTTAACAAGCAGGGCACGTAAGACACTACTGACATTTCCTATCACAATATTTACAAAATAATTACGTGTATATATAGAGAGAAAAGCCTTGCAAAACTTTGCAGAGATCAGAATCTTTCAGAACTAGAATAAGACACGGCAGGAAGCATTTGAAGTTATCATATGCACACACTAATGTGTACACATTCAGTAATTTGTTCACAAGCCCACTGCTGTTTTGAAGAGGAAAAGAAAATCATATATGACTGTCTCCATTGTTTTTCCCTGGTCCTTAACCTCTGCTTGCCTTCTTTTTCTTCTCATAGACTGTGAAATCCTCTAGGAAGGATTCTCTCTTCTTCAATGTTTAGAAAGGGCCTAAACAAATCACTGCCACTAAATAAGCATGTATTAAATGGCATCCCAATTTTGAATCACAAGGGGCTGGAAAGTGCAATTCAAACAGCTGCTTTTTTCATTTATGGATCTCCAAAGGTCAACCATGAGCTTGAATGTATAATACATAATCTGCCTGTGCTCATCAAAGGAGAGTTCCAATCTTCAGTTACTTTAGGGAGGAAAGAAACCAGTCTGCCTAACACCTAGTAAGATGCCCTGTGGGAAGTAAAACTGGTGTCAGAAGCAATGTGGGTGATGGTCAGTTATCTAATCTTTATAACAGTTGAATCACTCAATGCTCAGGTTTTAAATTCTCAATCAACAAGCAATATATAATCTTTGACTTCAGGAAAGCAGACTTCAAAGGAACACAGTTTCCTTAGACAAGTGACTGAAATTTTGTAATGCACAGAATCTCACCATTAAACATAAAAGCTATGATAATACTAAGTCAATTTACGATGCTTCTTTCTTTTGCGTTTTCTTTTAAATAATGAGCTTGTAAATCATTAATAATAAGATGAAGATATTTAAAACATTTATGTGAAATATTTATAGTTGTAACAAAATTTAAAATACATTAACACCTGAGGTGGCAGGAACTGTTTACTAGTACAGCATAAAAATACTGCTAGTGACTTTATGAAACCAAATTTAACACAGTATATTTGATTCTGGTTGCAAAGTTCTAATTCCCATTGAACCAGATGGGAACTGAAAATTAAAAGAATTCATGCTGCATGTGAAAGAGGAATGTAGTATATTCTCTATAAAGAAGAAGTATAGGTAATTCACAACCATTTTAATGTGGCGTGAACAGTTTACAGAAAAATGTAGTCCTGGAAAATTCATAATTAGAAATGGGCAGATCAGTAGTGTGGCAAAATGCATTTTGCGTAATGCAGTACTGACACATAGGAATATTTAAATTAAAACTATGTAACCCTTTAAAAAATTACCCTAACTGATATAAATTGTTTGTTCAGAATTTATCTGCAAACAGATTTGAGTGGGTGAAGGCAGGCTGACAATGTGAAAGATGATACATCCTGTTAGCAAACCTACAAATCTCTGAAATCCAGTCCCAGGCAGTCTTTCTGGTCACCACAGTCCTGCTATTTTTCTTTCATCAAATGACGGCTTGGGCACCACAGACACTGCCTCCCTTCCTAAACAACATTTTTATTCTATCCACATTGTCAATCACAGAAAGGACAAGAAGAGTAACTAATTCACAGATCCCATTCTCTCTAATAAGCAAAGGAAGGTAAAATGGTCAAAAGTAGTTCAAGGAGATGGTCAAAGACTATTTCCTACCACTGTAACTGTATCTGGTGGGGGATAAAGGAAGACATCTGACTTATTGGCACAGGCTGACAAATTTCCAAGCCAGTAACATCTAACAGGGCCATTTTTCTCCGTAGTTTGATACCTCGCTTGCAGTTTCTGCTGTTTGCCAACTAGTTTAAGATCCAAAAAGACTTCTTTATATCACTTTAGCAGCTTAGTGAACAAATTGTGGCAATTAAAAAGACCAGTTTTCATCATTGCTCTAGATGTTGCATTAGTCCTAGTGATAATGAGTGGAGTTTACTTGGAGGTCACAGCCTGCTGTTTATATATTTGCAGAGCTGCCAGATCTACTGGTCAGACCCAAACCCAAAGTCTAAGAACAGAGACTGGCTTAGCTTTATTTTTATTAAGTGGCAAGTTTGATTGGTAAAATGATGAATTATTATGGTTTATTATAGCTTTAATAAAGGAGAAAAATGTAGCAAGCATTCTGGGACAGCAATGCTGCACAAGCTGTGATTGCCAAGGGTTAAGGAGACGCAACATGGGGAAAATAAGAGTTGATAAAGGCTAAATACTATCCAATAACTCAAGAAGTGGCAAAGAAAGATTTAGAGGAAAAAAACAAATTGGGGCAATTTACCCACTGAAGACATCTCAAACATACTGGGGACTAATTCCATTTTCAGTCAAAGATTCCCTAATGTCAAAGTGCTCACAAAAATACCAACAAATTTTAACTCTCTCCATGTTATGCATATTTTCTTTTCTGCAGCAAAGAGCACGTTTTATCTGCTAGGGGAAGACCTTTGTATTTTGCACAGCCAAGGGCCCTCAGACATATACAGACTGATAGCATAATCTCCTCTTTAGCCAGACTATCCTGTCACAGACAGTTGGCCATAAGCAGTTTGCTCTGCATGTAAAAGCAGTCATATCCCACACCAGAAACCTGCAAGTACAGATGATTATGGAGAAGTCTAATAGATTGCTTGAAGATGCCAGAGGACATTTTGGATGCATGGACTCAGTTCTTGAACAACACCAGATTGGGTCCCTGAAGAAGAAATTACTTCTCCTGAATACATCAGGCTTAAAAAGGAAATTCAGTTTATAAATCTGGTCAATTTTGGGAAAGAAATGGTAGCAATCTATGAATCTAGGGTGGCACCTCAAGTGCTGATTTGAGAGACCAGCCAGGGGGTTTGTTGAGCAGTGCACTACACACAGAAGAGTCTGACTTCCAGCACACAAACTGACATGCTGACAAATCCATAGAAAAAAACAACATGAAAGCTGACACATAAATAATTCAAACATATTGCTGTTTTTAAACAAGGTCCTACTATTCCATAAACATGAGAGTTAAACTTTTAAAATAAAATTGTTTTCCTAATCTTTTTCATTAAAACAAATATGATGACATTTACTCTATTTAAAAACTCTTCCTAATCAAAGCCTTTCGATCAGCCTCATACAGAGCTTCTTTGCTAATTGTGGCATACTTCAGTGTAGACCTTCACCACTGACCCAGAAGGCAGTGTCTTTGTTACCTGATATTTCTGGGGTTACTAAACTCAAGAAAAAACTACGATCAACAAAAAAAAATTGGGCTAGGTCCAGCTGCTTGTTTGGTCTTTAATCATCATGTCCTCATATTAGTATGATCTTGACTGCTAACCACAGGATACTGATTTCTTAACTCAGTTAGCTGCTATCTTCAACTTCCTGGTAAGTTTTAAACACCATATTTAAAACCCACTTTTATAAAAGCAATCAAAAATCCAAGAGCTTGAGAATCTTCTATAAATTCAAACTTGTTTTTTATAAACAACACACGTTTGAGAGGGCTTATTTTGCTTCTCTCCATCACGCATATGACTAACTCTGCCAGCAGCAAACTGGTATGTCCAGGGCTAACAGTGAAGCCCTGGAAAGACTTAGTGGCTAGTTCCACTACCAGGTGAAACTCACAAAGTGGGGTCAGGAATATCTCCTGGCAATGGGGTGTTCTAAGGTTACTGACAGGAAATGGGTATTCACAATTGCCAGCTAAATTATTTTTTTAATTTAACGTGTTGGACAGAGTGGGCGATTGGTCAAATTCTTCTCTCAGGAACATAAATGTAATTCTGAAGTGACTCCATTGACCTGAGCACTGAAGTAGAAATGTGAATCTATTTCTATCTGAAAGGTATTGCAGCCTGTCGCATTAGTTCTGTGATCCTGGCAGATCCTACAAGTAAACAAGGTCAAGACGTGTCAATACACAGGTGGGAGATTGTCAAACAACCTCTAAACGGGTGAAGGAAGAGGTGTTGGTACCTGCATAGCCCTCACTTTCCCAGCACGACTCCTTAGGGCCTTTCTGTGTGATGTCCACTTGGACCCAAACCTTCTCCTCACTTTAGCCAGAGTGCAAGGAGCCCCACGAGACGTTTCCAGTCGTGGGAGGCTAAAGCACGTGAATTCTTCCACTCATCCCTTCTCATGTCCCTTCAGGCTCCCTCAGGTCACACCTCTGACAGTAGCTCTCCTCCCCCATACTCAGCTGGGTAAGCTGCTCCCATAAACAGGCCCTGTTACTTTTCCATCAGGATGAAGTTTCTCACCAAAGATCTGTTTTCTGAATTACTTAAACCAGCAAGCATCCTTCAGACTGAAACATTGTAAGAAATTAATTCACCAGTAAGTCTGCTGTGTGTAACGACGGGGAGGCAGGAACTGCTGCATCCCAGATGAAATGCCTGCCCTTGCCAGGCACTTGGGCCTTTGTGGCAAGGGAGGGAAGCAGGTCTTTGCAGTGAGATGATCTAAGACTCATTTTCAGACAATTTAATCAATTTCAGAGCTTGTTTGCTCCCAGAAGGATTGCATCTATCCAAGGGGTTTGTTTGGTTCCAGCCCTTGTAACAGCAACTCTGACCAGTGATCCCCACAAAATGTATTTCAATAGTTTGGGTGGACAGCCTAAAATATTGGGAAAAATTCCTGACTGGATGTGTGCTGAAGATGAACTGAATTTATGCTTTGTGTGAGGTTAGGTGGCAGTATGCTGCTATGTTAAAGATCTGATATGCTTTCCAGTGCTCTGGGAACATTTGGGATATTAACCCTGGAGCTTCAGGCAAATTGCAAATTTCCATTCTACTGACCTACATTATTGCAGCAGTCTTAATGCCTGCAGTAGTCTTTGTTTCTTGTCCCAAACTTCCATTGTTCTCAACAGACAACCTGAGAGACTTCATAACAGGGTAGTGATCTGAAACTACATCATTAAGTATATAAAGCACTTCACAGTTATTTTAATTAAATGAAAGTACATATGTCTAATGCTATTAGTCAATAAAAATGCTTATAAGATACAAAAGTCAGAATATTCTCTTAAATTATTAATATATTTTTTCAAGTTAACAGCACAATTTGAAAAAAAAACCCACCCAATTGTAGTCCTTACCTATTATGTAAAGCACTGCAAAATACCAAAACACAATAATAAAGTATGCAATCCATCAATAGTGAGATCTAGTCTTTTAACAAATGATGAAAGGTTCACTTCTTCACAGAAAGCTACAAACTCTCACATGAAGCGACTTAAATTTTGCCCATTCTCTGCCTCATAACTGTGCTTCTGTATTTTAATTATCTGTGGCTCTGCATATATGTGACAATAGGATCAAGCCTTATAAGACAAGTTCTCCTTTATTTCCACTTCCCAAAAGTCACTAAACTTTCAATGAACTAAGACTGCAGGATCAATTCTGCTGTGCTCTAATTTTAACATCTGAAAATAGCAATAATCAATACAGCTGCACAATCCATTATTTTAAATTAAAAATCAAATAAAATCCACATGAATTTTCTATCATCAGAAAGGCCCTTAGATAAGACACACAAATGGATTTTCTAAGCTTGGCAGATTATAAATAGATGTAGGTACAGATAAAAACTTTTCGATGCTATCTTCAACACAAACTTTGCAATAATTAACCAATTGTGAGCAGTATACAGCAACAGTTTTATTTTTATGTCTTCAGTACATCTGATAATCTGGCCCTCAGGTTTCTCTAGCTTATACTTGCATGAATGGTAATGAACCTTTTACTTAGGGTAACAAATAACAAAATTATCAGATTTGCGTATTTGTTTTGCTCATAGAATATCTGTAAGCAGCTGCAAGTTCCTTTCATTAAAGAGATGTATTAAAAGATATTTAAAGCTTTATGGAATTTAGGTACTTTAGAAAGTGAATTTCACTGGAAAATCTAAGTATTTTTTCCACAGAATACTTGCTGACCAAATTTTTTTTTATTTTAACGTCTTGGGTTCTTATGGAGAAAAAAAACCACCTCCTATGTTTTTGAGCAACTTTGAAATTGTGTGTAAAATAGACGGCAAATTAAGGAAAACAATGTTTCCATTAAAAAAAATAACACATATAAAAGCAACTCGTTCTCTAATAAATATTAGGTTCCCAAGAAGGATTTCTAGTTGGAATGTTTCAGAATGGAGAAATGGTTTCTAAAACTATGACTAATCAATACAAGACAGCAGCCTCTAATTCTTCTAGCACCAGCTAAAAACTGCTACAGCCACATGATACAAAGTGTTGGTCTGGTATAACCTCACTCTGCCAGTTCCAATCTGATCCAGATTTTTTGATGGGATAATTTTGTACTAGCAAAGCACATACTGGATCAGGAATCATCTGTCTGTACCACTCAGAGTTTATGCCAGACAAAGTACAGCGTGTCTTCTACAGTCACCATAAAAGCACAGAGCTGGGACAAGGCCTGGGTAATGTGCTTTGACTAATTCACCAGAAACGTGATCATGCCAAACCCAGAGCAAATTAGACATGCTGGGGGATGCAACAGTGCCCAGCTCTAGTGTTAATGATTGTGGAAAGGGCACAGTCACAAAGCCACCAGAAATGATGTCTCTGCCCTGACTCCCAGAATTGAGACTTCTTGAAGTAACGTGCACATATTTGAATTATGAATTTGGTTCTAAAAAGACAGTTTTGGGTACAAATGAGATTATCTTTCTGTAAACAAGCCCATAGTAGAACTTCACTATGAGCATGTTCTGGATCAACCAAATCGAATGAACATTTTTAAGCACAAAAAATAAAAAAGTAATCTATTTGAATCACGCAAACAATTTGTGAAGTCTAGTTGCTGTTTAGGTTTTTTTTCATAATAACAATTATGATAACAAAATATAATAAATCAACCAGTAATAGTAACAATTATCTAATGATCAACATCTCAGGGCATTGGTCAAGGATGCAGCAGGGTGACAGAGTGGCAGCCCACTGAGGCTGGTGACTGGGTGTCTGCACTCCCTGCACAGCTCGGCAGCTCGCAGCCTGCAGAGCCACTGCCGCAGTCCATCAGAAAACCCCAGGCCTGGCTTTGATAAATCGTGTTCTAAGTCACATGGCAAGAGAGCAAAAACTTGGATATGTGATAAAAGATATCTTACTCCTCTGAAACATTTCTCATGGGTGCTGTGCTTACTTTTAAGCCAGTGCCTTTGCAGGCTCTGACACACCTCCCCAGCAGCCCTGCACGAGCAGAGCAGTGGCTTTCCCGGTGCACTGCTGTCTGGTGAGAAGGGGCAAATGAACCCAGAGCTGTGTCATCACTGCTGGGCCTTTTCCCCACGCGATGCCCGCTCTGGGGGAATGCTGAGGCTGTGAAACTGCAGCATGCACAAAATTACACGTTAGCTATCTCCATTATAACAGGCTGTCATCGTTCAGCACAGAGCAGCCATTAATCATCCAACAATCATTCATCCATCCTCTTGCTGAAGCATTAAACTGTGGCCCTTTCTGTCTGTCTCTGGTGATCATCCAGGTGGAAATTAGAAATCCCAGAGTGCTTTTCAAAAAGAACAGGGGCTAACCCGGGTGACCCTCAATAATAAAAGGGAAAACCTGTTTCCATTGTCCACAGCTGTGTGTAAGCTATTGCCAAGTACATAATAGGCGCCACATTTACCTACACAGTCACTGCTTCTCCAGCATTTAACTCATTCATCTGTAGAGTGGTTTGGGACACCTTGAGTATGAAATATGCTTTGTGAAATCAAATTCCATTATCCCTTACAGCATGCTGACAAGCATTTTCAACCAAAAATTTCACACTGCCCCTATGATTCAATCTTAAAAGAGTCTCCTCCCTGTGTAGCAATTTGCAGTAGTGCTTCACCTTCATGCAGGGAAGT
Organism: Melanocharis versteri; assembly: GCA_013397845.1. Lineage (NCBI taxonomy): Eukaryota > Metazoa > Chordata > Aves > Passeriformes > Melanocharitidae > Melanocharis > Melanocharis versteri. The sequence goes on along the minus strand of VZTG01010637.1, from coordinate 1,159,067 downwards.
AAGTGCTCAATACACCATAAAACATATGCTAATACTGGTGGGCAAAATTCACTTAATATGGACAAATGTTAGTTGTTGATTTTTCCTCTCTTTTTTCTTCAATTGGTTTTCTTTGTGGTTAAAATGATGATGCTTGTGCTCTCTAGATTGAATAAAATCTTGTTCTTTCTTTTGGAGCTTCTGGATGAAAGACATTTAGGGACTTGGATAATCACCTTCCTAACTAGATTTGATCTGATTTTGAGGTCATTTTCATGCATTAGCTTAAAAGAATTACAACACAATTTAATAATAAATTCTGTTAATATAACTTAGCCTTGAAAAATTGCACTTATATTGAGCAAGTAATATTTTAATGTTTTATTCACTAAAGCCCAATTCTAAAGACATTTTGATCCATAATCACGATGTCCTTAAGCACATCCAATTTTTCAGTGCAATGATGAAATTTAAAACCAGGAAAAACAACAGCAATATAAAGCAGTTAAGTGTCTAAGTCTCATTAGAAGAGGGTAGAAATTAAGCTCCTGGTGCCCTTAATATTTTTAGAGTTTCTAGCCAAGGGCATATAAAGTAAATGTTAAGTGTTGACTGAGCCCAGAAGAAGGGGCTGTGACCTCCAGAGGTCCAATCCCATCCCACACTCTTTTCCTCTTGTGCGTTCTCTCCTACCTGCTCGTTTTAAGGAATTCGAAGTACATCAATTCATTTACAGAACTACAAAGGATTTTGCACCGTGCTCAATACTATGTTATCCAAGCGACAAATAAGAAAACAGAGAAGCAATCTACTGGATTTTGACTTAGCCTGCAAAATTAAACTTTAGCAAAGCTACATTATATAGAAAAAAAAAGGAGGCACAAGCATGGCTACGTGGAACAAGAATAAATATTGGCATAGGGGACATACTATTATCCATGCTTTGGACCATAGCTCTGAAAAATTTCATAACTACACTTATATTAAGGGAGAGAAAAATGTGTTATTATTCTCTCACAGCTTTGTTTCAAATGAGGAGATTACATGGACCGAATTAATTTCTTATTGTTCCCTGATGTGCACTGGAAGGCACGATGCTCATAGCAGAAGGTTCCACAGTTGTGTGAATTTGTGTACACGGATGTACTCAACTTCATAGACCACTGACATGTTGTTAGAAATCAAATTTCATTAAGGTCTACCTGCACTGTGTGCAAAGTTGGTAGAGTTAAAAACATGCATTTATTGGGGAGGTAAATGTGGTTAAACAACAACTGGAGAATGAGAGGACTATGAATGCAGAGTACAGACATTTAATTCATTTTTAAATACAGCTTCCACGAGCACTAAACTTTCAAGTATGTTCTGCAATAAGGGATAATTTACAGCATGTGTTGGGCAATTGCACATTCCTTTTTATCACACCCTCAGCTAAAAAAACTGGGACAAATGGTCCCCAAATGCAAAACTAGAGAACACAACATTTAAAATAGCACATTGGAACCTGGAACGAACAACAAGATGCATGAAGCCATACAGAAGGCCAAGGTGAATTTAGTACACAGACAGATGTGCATGAAACCTCACCGAACCAACATCCTCCTGGTGTCTAAACTGCAAGTGTCCTCCCTGCAAGGAGCAAAAGGAAAAGGCCTGCAACTCCCCCACTTGATACATGGCTGGTTACTTGACCAATGATTTATATCAGGTGCCTGACATATCCAGTCTCAATTTTTCTGCAATTAAGGAGGGCAGGGCAGGCCAGTGACAAACGGTTTTCCTACAGCACTTTTGGCTTTAGCTATTATCCCTTAGATATCTTTAAACTAATTCATCCCTCTCTAGAATCCCAGGTTTGGGTTGATAAATCAAGCGAGACCTGTGTGTGCTGGGAGCTGATTACAGGGTCATTCCTCAGCAGAAATGTTTGACCATAGTTTCCCAACTTCATATTTTATCTAGCAGCTGGTGATGTATCATCACTAATCCAAATGCAAAGTATCAGGAAATAAAAGGAGGCGGCACTGTTTATAATAAATCACTGACAGGGAAAGCTTGACCTTTTCATTTCCTACAAGGTATTTCATTGTTAGACCACAGACAAACAGAATTTTTCATCTGGTGCTTAATATGCATCAGAAGAGAACAAAGGTTTATAAGACAAGAAGAGGAGGGTGCTACCTCCACTAGAGGACACTTATCTTTCCATAGATCAAAAAGGCAATGCTGTTAATAACAGTTTCTTTCTTACGAATCTTTTGTTCTTCTTATTAGACCATAATTTAATAATAAAATGCACTCTGTTACTTTTCAACCTGAAGGAACATTCAGAGAGCCTGTTAACTTTACAAAGCCTTTTTAAAATGTGGTTTTTTTTAAGAAAAACGCTTATATTTAAAAGCAAATATAAATGACTGACGCCATAATCATGCAAAAACACAAAATGATATCATTATTATCAATGCTCGAGCTGGAAAGGTATCCCCCATATGTTGCTATTGGTATAGCAATTGAGGCTACAGGTGACACTGCTGTTCAGACTGGACACAGCACAAACACTTAATAAAAGGTTTCCTCTGCAAGGAGCTTCCATTTCACCTTTCACAAATAAAAGGATGGGAAACAGAGGTACAAAACAGACATGATTAGTACAACACCTTCCTTGAAAAAAAAGAAAATCTGTGAAACTCAGGTATCTCATTGGTCTATCTCCCATAACTGTCCACCAGGTTACATCGTACCCAGCTGCAAGATTCAGCTCCTTGCCAAATACAGCAGCCACAGCATTTTATTAGAAACACAGAGGCTGTTGAGACACACATCCCCTTTCCTCCTTTTGAACAGCATGACCCAGCACCAGAATGAGACACCAGGCATGGCTGCCTTTGCAGCCCAGAAGGATTTAGGCAATGGCTCTGTGTGCCTCAGCACCAGGAACATTCTAAACACGTATGTTCAACTACAATCACATAGAACAAACTCAGATCACAGCAGCAGGTCCACAGCACCATCTCTCTTCCTGTAGAAAATCACAGAGATTTACACGTCAGCCAGAAGCTGGCTTCCCTTGAAAGTCGGTGAATTTCAGAAATCCTTTCTGGAAAAGCTCAGGTAGGAGGTCAGAAAACCTGACTCAACTGTATTTCCTGTGTTACCAGGCAGAGCACATGAACGCAGCTTCATTGGCTGTAAAACGCCTACTACCATAGCACCTTGAGCATGTGCACAGCTTCTGTCAGTAGTGCAGGGATTCTTTGGTGGTTTTTCTCCATTCTCCCCTCTCCCAAAGAATCATATAAGAAATGTTTCATTTGGATCTCTAACAGACCTTTCCTTCTTGGATTTTCGAAGAAGACTTGCATGTTCACCTGAATTAGTACAGCAAAAAGCATCAAGAGATGTTTTCCTGTGGTCCACTTACAGTTTTTACACCAGCCTGCAGACTAAGTTTGCTGACAGCTGGTGTCTTTAGTGGTACCAGCAACCCCAAAAGTGACAAGAGGAGAGCAGAACAGTGGCCTTACTCCTACTAGGAAGTTGGAGGTTATTGTAATCCTGAGGAAGCATCAGCTCAGCTTGCTCAACAATAAAAATGACATTACAGCAGTCCCTGTTGGTGTTTCTGTTGTGTTGGTTGTCTCCAACCTCACCCTTACATGGAGCTGTCATATCACTACCACTAAGCTGCAAGTGGCTTTTTAAATTTGCCAGCATCTTAATGTATTTTACTATCATTAGCTGCTACTTCTCCTCTCACACAAAACAGGTTTAGAAAATCTATTTTACTAAGAGCTAGTATATCTAATTTGTATGAATTTACTAAAGCTTGTCAGTCACACTAAAGCATTTAATCATCTGTGACATTAAAATAAAACACTTTAAAACCTTTGGCACAGAGTGTCCCCATTAAGAAAGTACTGTAATAGTATTCACTCTGCTGGCAACACAGAAAAGAGCAGCAGAAATTAACATGAACAAAATACAGTCATTCTCATAAAACTTCCATACTGGTCAAAGTTGGAAATTCTTCAATGCTCCTTCAAAGAACAGCTTATTCCCATTGTAATGATTCTAGATGTTTCAGCCTTCTATATACAGCAGCCATGTAGGCAGGGGGAAGCTGTTATAAAGTCAATACTAGGGGGTTTTAGTGTAATTAGAACCCCTCTTTGCCCAGAGGGAAGAGAAAAAAAGTAGGAAACTTTCTCTCTGCTTTTATATTACTACTGAGAAAAAATCTGAACACTTAAATTAGAGGAGTTATCTTAAGGGGAATATCTTTTTGCCCTCCTATGCTGAGTCTTCACTGGAGCCAGGATAGTTAGAAACTGCCATTTAATTTCACTCCTCTCCTCCTGCCTTTCATTTAAAAAGAGAAATATAAATTGCAATTGCCACATTCACATCACTCCAAGATCCAGTCTCAAGGAACATCACCGAATATAATGAGACTTGGTGTTATTTGGTGCTAGGAGTGCATTTCAAACAAGCAGCTCTTGGTCCCCAACCCACAGCCAAGGGGAGAGTCCACAGGGGGACGAGCTGATGCCAGGGCACAGGCGCTGGGCTCCCTGCAAGAGTAACACTTCTGCTCAAGTGAGCTCGTACGGCGGATTGCACGATGGATAGGAGAGGGAGGGAGGGAGGGAGGGAGGGAGGGAGGAAGGAGGGAAGGAGGGAAGGAAGGAAGGAGGGAAGGAAGGAAGGAAGGAAGGAAGGCAAAGGAGAAGTAAATTGCTGTAATTTCATATGTATAAAAACACACCCTACTAAACATACTCTGAGGTTTGAACAGCTGCCTGTGGAATACTCTGAATCCTATGCAAATACACTGAAAACAATGTTACTATAGCCCGGTTTACCACTCTAATTTTCTTTCTTTGTGCACGCACTTTCCCTTGCTGTTGATGGGAATTCTGTTCATGTATCAGCAAGGGAATAAATTCTTAAATTTTCAAATCTCGGTCCTATTTTCTGTAAACTAGAATATCCCCTCTTCCTAATTCAATTTGCCTCTCTGAGACTGTCCCCAGCAGAAGGTGAATCAATCACTTCATGAAAGGCACCTCTGCACGACTGCTAGAAGAAAGTCTCCCCACGCTGTAAGCATTAAATCTGTGCAAGGTAAAAGAAAATACAATCAAGAAATATAGTAAGGAAAAAGGAAGTGCCCATAGATTTGCCAAATTCTAAGTTATTTTAATTTGGGTGTTATTATCCACAGGCCAAGATTCTGATATTTAACAGCAAAAAAAAAAAAAAAAATTAGAAATTGTCCATGTGTCCACTGAATTCCTGTATCATGCAGTGGTATAACAATAACAGCTGCAGTGGGTACTATGCTGAAATGTACACTCTCTTGAGAAGAACCTACACTGTCCTTTTGAGGGACTGGGGTTTTCCCCTCTGATTTCCAAAGAATTTACAACAAATGATCTTATAGGTAGCTGAAGGAGCGTCAATCTGAAACAGAAGCATCTTTTATGAGGAAAATCACCCCTTTCTTAGACCTCTACATTTTCTACAGTAAAACATCTCCTTTCTCCCCAGCAAGGTTTTAATTTCACTTCTGTAACAGGCAGCTATCAGTTTTCTTCTGGGGAGTGTGCTTGTCAGTGGGAAAAAGTGAAGAGGCAGAGGCCAGACACAGCAGGGACTGAGCATCTGTGGTTCCTCCCAGCCCACGAGCCAGGAACACCCCTCACAGAATCTGCAGGTGTGCAGCCCCTTCCAGGTGAGAGGTGGAACCACCCTTCCTGCAAAGCCTGGTTATGTAACACCTGCCTGTGACAGGATGGACTGGTACGGATGCTAATGGTGCCCACTGCTTCAAACTGGAAAAGGATGAGTGCTTGGGAGAAGGAAAAAGTGCATCCAGGGATTGTTCAATTGAGAACTGCTTAAGAAACTCATGAAACAAAGTCATCTATGAGAATGAGCATCCTGAGGAGGCATTGCTGTAGGATTGCTCTGTTCTTATCCTGCCCCCCGTGATATTCATGACAGACCACTCTCAGAGACAGATACCAGGGAGACAAATCTCCTGTCTGCCCAGGTATGGCAATTCTTACACAGGGCTGCACGACCTGATTGCTTTGCTTGGACGTTAGACACACGAGGGGCTGACACTAACTTCATCCATTTCCCCCATTCTCATTTTCAGCCTGGTGAAGATGAAAATCTGCTGTCCATTTCAGGTGTAAAACTGAGAGAGGCTGAACAGCTCTGCAGAGGAACCAGCTCAGCATCTCCCTGTCAGCTGCCCTGGGAAAATATTCTCATTTTCCTCCCCTACAGCCCAGAAGCAAAATCAACTAATATCATGGCTGCCTACACAGCGCTCCCAAAACCTTGCTGGCAATTCTTTATAGTGCTTCTGGTGAAAAGATTTATGATTTTTCTTATTTTTTTTCCCCCTAGAGCCTGGTTTAATATCCCCTCTTTTTTTATGCCTCCTTCTCCCCACTATTAAAAAAGGTTTCCCTTTTGCTGCCAGAGACAACCAGCAAGTGGTCCAGTGCCCAGCAGTTTCTCCCCAACCTGTTGAGATTCCCACCCTGCTACCACAGCACCCACGATAGCTGCGGCACCCCACTCTCCCCAGGATCCTGCAGAGGGAATTCCTCCACTCTGAAATGCTCTCCTGAAGTTATGAATAATGAATACTTGGAGTTTTTCATCACTGCTGCTACCTCATCTGCAGCGGTTCAAGGCCAAACAAAGCAAAGTGTAAGGACATATGTGAAATATTATATTGGACTAATATAGTTGGAAAAATAGACAAGTTCTTCAGTATATAAATCTCTCTTTAGGCGACCCTGTGCATCCAAAGTTTGTGCTTTTTCCTGACAGTTTTTCTAGTAGACTTCTCCTTTGGGAGTTTCTTTGTTTTAATTCAACAAAAAATTCAGCAGGCTTGTCAAGAATTAATTAGGTGGCTCAGGCAAAAAAACCCAAACAATCTCCTGCCTCTGTTTACAGCAGGCCTGTACCAGCCTAGCTGCACCTCTATTTCTGCTGCAATTCATAAAACCTGTATTAATCTGCAGATTGCCTTCCCTCACAAAACCCCAACAGCTCGCTGTCTCCTCTGCTTCACTGTTTGGCAAAACAGAACTCAGGGAAGAAAGAAAATGATATGGTAATTAAATTCTCTCTCTGTTTTAAAGGGACAAGCAGTCTTTCTGTACTAATCTGTTCCTTGCAAATTCAAGACAAATACAAGAGAATTAATATTGTACAGTTCTTGCTAATGTACTAATTATAAATTGCTGGCTACCAAATGAAAAGTAGGAACAATGATACACAAGATGTTATTAAAAACCATTTACAGTAACAGAAAGTTAACAATTTCTATCCAGAAGATTCTGCTATAGCAGATGGGATTACACTGCAAAAAATAAAATCTCCAATATAATTTGCCAATTCGTTCTTCATCAATCCTTTCAAGATTAAGGAGGGTTTAAGTGATGGTAATTTGGAAGGGGAGGGATACAAACCTTTGAGTACTCTCAGTACTGAGTAAACCCCAGAATTTCCCATAGGTAAACAATGAAACTTAATTAACAGGTCAAGTGAGTGATTTGAGGGATTTTTGTAACTCCTGTTTCCATATGCTTAGAGGGACTATTTTTAGCAATATTTGACAGTGCACCCATTTTGACTACGGGCCAAATGCAGTGGATCAGGTAAACTGATTTTCTGATTTTACTTGAGACACAGTTGCCCCTTTTCCATATGTTCCAATTCCTGTGGATTTTTTTATTTGTTCCCCTGCAAAATACATCTTATCTATGCAAAAAAGATGGAGGATTTTTACTTTTTTAACTTTAATAAAATGGAATATTGTCCATCAGGGTGTGTTATGGCTCAAAATAAAAAGGGGACTGACAGCTGATAGAGGATGATACTGAAGTGTTATACCAAAAATATTTTTACCTTAGCATACAGAGCATGAAATTGATTCCAAGGGAAGATTATTGGTTTCGTAGTGAGTAACATTGTTTGGGTGGATGCATCTCATTCTGTCTCTAGGATTCAGGTCTAGTGCCTTGAGACCCTTCAATCCCTCAAGGCTGCAAAGATTTAAAGTTTCTTGGGCTGGAATCTTTGGGGGACTGGCTCTATGGAACTGACAACACAGCAGACTAAGCCAAGGAGTCTCGAATCTGCTGACCTGGATCTCTCTCTCTGATGCTGCAAAGACTAGAAAAACCCTTTAAAAGGTCTTCATCAGTTCTAGCACAAAGAGAGAAATTTTCATATTATCAGAAAAGGTCATGAGTCTGATTCTCAGCTTCTCGGGGTCAAAGATCCTATATGAATATTAAAGTGAAGAAAATACAGAGGAGGAGAAACAGGCATGTAATGCAAGAGCCACGTGAGATCAGCAAAGCTATGCCTTTGAAAGAATACTTTTATAAACCAACTATGTGCACGCTGAATTTTGCCTGACAACCACTAATAGTAGGTAAAAGGATTCTCGGTAGTTGTCTGATTTTTCACTTATCTTAGCAAGAGTATTCCTGCTTGTGTTGTAAAGATCCCAACTGTAAGATCAGACTCCAAGGAAAGTGCTTCAGCAAGTACTGAGACTGTCCCTGGTGCTGTGGCACTGATACATTTTGTGGAAAATGTTGTGATGGATTACCTGCACTCTGTATGTTCTTATGTTGTAAATTGAATTTTCTACCTGGACTACACCTCCCATGCTGCAATAGGGTCTCAGCATTCAGAGAGAAAAAACAATAAAGCATCATGCAAGACATCTGACCAAGAGATCTAGTCACTAAAGAAATATGTGGGCATGAAACCATGAAATAACCAGTGCTGTAAGATATTACTGCAGCTTTCACGACCAGAGGCTTCTGGGTCCAGCCACTCCTCCCTTCCCCTGCTATAAAAAAAATCCACCAAAAAACCCAAAACACCCCCTTCCCCACACACATAGACCCTTATATGTGTAAATAATGCTACTGAAATCAAGAAAGCAGGCACATCTCTATTAATGTGACTGCCAAATCCAGTTCTCAACCAGTCAGCACATAAAATAAAGACATATGGAATTAAATTCATTGTGTTCAATCAGTAAAAAGTGAACTCAAATTAATTATGCAAACTTTAAAAAACACATTTAAGGATATGATTTGTTCAGAGAAGTACGTTTTGCACACTACCTGAATCTAGCTGAGAGAACACATAAAACATTCATTTCATTTTCTGGTATGTGCTCGTTTAGTACAATACACTCAGCCATAATGACGTAGCTAACAATTTTATGGTCTTGTATGATTCATGCTGCAAAGGATACCATGCCACACTGAAACCTTTTTATTATCAATCACTGGGAAACACAAGCTTGAAGACTGGCATTAATTAAGAGGGTAAGGATTTACAAATGCTTGTGCTTCATTCTCTAAATATAAATATTCATGGTAGTATCTATGGATCACTTTTTGAAGTAAAAATTGATCTTGGAAAATAAGAAGTTGTAAAGGCAATAGAAGCATAATTATGAAAGGCTGTCTTCAAATCTTACAACTGGAACACTTTATGACAATAATTCTCTCCTTTTTGTAAAAACAAAAATATTAGAATAATTATGGAAATACAACAAAGGTGACCATGAATTTTGATTCCTTGTTAAAATCATTTTTTAGAGTAAAAAGGATTACATTTCTATTTATTTTCTTCTTTGCCAGTTGTTTCTCTGGATCCTTTGTGTCTGTTTCTCAGGAGGCGTGTTAGACGTGCACCTCTTATACACACCTTTACATTCCCATTTCCCTGTGTTCATGCCAATACTGCTGCCACTCCTGTCTGTATATCTTCCTGAACAAATCTCACAGGTTTTCCACATGTACTCCAAACTGGGCATTAGCCATAACTAAAGTAGCTCTTTTTCATTTATATTCATATTCCTAATTCTCTTTGTGTAAGTAATTATGGTAAATGCATGCCCATTAAGCACACATTAAAAAGAAGATACATAACTGAATGTACCTGCTTGATAACCCATTATTTGTTTATATTTTTATTATTCCAAAGAACACTAAGTAATGTATACATTAAAAAGTTACATATGTAATAATAACAAACTCAGAAGGATTGGTTCCACCTCACCTAAGATATGGAAAATAATTCATTTATTAGAAACAGATTGAATACTGCAAATAAAAAGACTGGCAGCAACTAGTGGTGCCTGTGGTGAGGAACTCATTCCTGCAAAGAGTCTATACCTCATTAGACTGAGGTAAGACAAACACTTGGCTAGCTACAGATCTGAAGAAAGCACAGAACTTCAAGGTTTTTCCTAGCTTTAAACACAAATAAAACTAGGTTTCCACTGCAATATTTTCTAGGTCATCAAGAAACAGATGTTTTTCATTTAACAATTCCATCAGTAAATAAAACAGCCCCTGGTGATAAACATTCAGGAAAAAATGACTGAAAACGATGTCTCCTCAATTGTCCTGAAGGTAAGGGAACAATTTGAACTTGCCCACACTTGCTACCTCCAAGTTTCAAATCTGCCAGCTAACAACTGGCAAAGAGCATTGATAAAAAACAAACCAAATTGACTTCTTAGTTACTTTGATTTTTTTCTCCCTCTTTTAATGTTGTTGACAAGATTAGTAGATGATGCAAAAATATCTTTCTATCTCTTCAAACCCCTTGTTGATCTATTTTGTCTTTATTATTTTGTTCTAACAAGCACGCCCCAGCTTCTGGAATTCATCAGCCTAAAACCCCATTTAGTATCTTCTGTTTTCAGACCAGCTCTTATTAACCTAAACCATTCAGTGAATAATGTCTATGCCTGTACAGTGTGTGATTAAATACAACTACATTCAGTGCTTTCATGTATGAATTCTGCTTGGGAGAAAAATTGCCATGCTGCTGGACAGCACATTTGAATATTCTTCCCTATCACAATTATTTATTATTTCTATTAGCTAATGTTGTTTTACTCCTAATTATGGGTAATTAGATGATGAGTTGTCAGCACAATCCATTCACTTAGAAGCTTCTACATTTAATTAACTCAAGATGGTTTTGAACATTTAAATGTCAAAACAACATTTAGAAAACAGAACATTAATATGTTGTTCATTGAACTGTACATTATAGAATGTGACTTAAAGAACCAAAGGTTTTGGTGTGATGACAGGTCTCAAATTCTGCTTGTAGAGAGTCCAAATTTGCTGTACATTTTGGCAGCTTTACTACAATGGCTTTGGGCTTAGCAGGTCACCTGTTACAGAACTTCGGTGCTGATCTGAGAATACCAATTACTGCAGGACTTGGTGGATAATGGAGAAACACCCTTCCCAAAACCAGCATCTAGGAGAGCTGCAATGTCAACCTCCATCCATTTTAATGGCTTCAGCATGGGGACGGCTCCTCTCAACAGAAAATGGAAAGGAAAAGTAGAGTCAGACCCATCATCAGCTGAGGAAGGGCTCTAGACAGAGGAGGGTGTAAGATGGCAAGGCCTTCACATCCATGTTTGTTCTGGACTACGTGATAAGAGACAATAAATGCCCTCATTTCTTTTGGGTTTTTACCCTATACTGCAAAAGGATGATCAGAGCAAATCAGGACAAGACTGATGGGAAGTTTCAGAGCAAGAAAGAATCTGCTCCCCTCCCAGATTTTTAATTTAATGTTACTATTGCTGAAAAAGCACCCTTGAAAGCCTGACAAGCTGTTGTAACAGCTGAAACTCTTTGATATTTACAATGGAGTTCATTGTTCTGTTTGAACACGTAATTCCAAAATAATCATTAAGCCACCAACCGACCATCCTAACGTTAAAGTTTCCTCTTTAACATATGAAATCACAACACGGTCTTATAAAGCTTAGCAGCTACTGAACATGTTAGTGGAGTTTTCTATTCCTGCAAACCGTCTCAGTCTCTCCTCAAGGGTGTACAATTGCAGGGGAAGAAGTGGTGAAGGATGCCAGAGCAGCCAGCAAGGACACCATTCTGCTGTTCATGAAGAGTAGATATAATCAGGGGTCTGGCTTGGGGGGTCCTTACGAGCTCTCCTGGAGATAACCAAAGCAAGGATGGGAGACGAGCTTATGACCCCTCAGGGTTTTGAAAACATACCTGGGAACATCTTCCTTTCCTGTCACTACACCAAGCTTGCAAGACACTGAGCCCAGGCTGGCAAATTCTAGGAGTTAATCCTTATTCCCACAGTGACCACAGGTAATGGTTTTCATATCAGAAAACCTGCCAGAGGGCAACTGAGATGTTTGAGATAATATCTGAGGAGGAATTATGTTTTCCTCTTATCATCAGGACTCTGGGAAGGAGGCTTGGAAAGGCTTGAGAGCTTCATGCCTTGCTGAAAGCCAGCTAGATCACTGGACAAAGGCATATCCTTTCCCTGTGAGCTTCAAGGCTACACATTAAAAAATGGTGGCTTAAAAGCTGCCTTTTTCCAGCCTAAAAACTATAATTGCAAATTTCACTGCTGAAGATTCAGAGTTGATGGAATCCATCCTGCTCTAGTGAAATTTCAAACTGTTCTCCAGGGTCAGAACTTCTGGCTTTGGGAAAGAGCTTTGAGACAGAATCTAATCTATGGTCATCTTTCAGTCAATACATACATTTGCTTAAATTTCTTACAAAATCCCCATGGCCATCCAGACTCAGCTTTACAATGCTGAACAAAGCAGCAAAACAAAAAAACAAGTCACCAGGTATATTTCCAGCACTAAGTCAAGTCATACATATTTCAATTCACATGGCGTTTGCTCTTTCACATCTCTGAAAGCTACCCTGCTTTTCACTCTGACAAGCTGTCATTGTTTCTAGTAACACATTTTTATTTCAATGTTGGGAGACTTTTCATTACCTTCCATATCAGAAGAACTGTTTTCCACAGTACATATCCCAAAGGCCCGAGTGAAAGGATGCTGCCTGCTTGCTTTAGTACCAAAGCCAGAACTTGAGAGTCAGCACAAATGACAATAAAAAGAAATTACTGAGAATTTGGGGGTGTCTCATACCAAGTAGACAGAATAACTTTAAGGCCTATAAAATAAACACAATTTCCTTCTGTTGTACAGTAGGCATTATTCATTACCAGTATGGTTTTGTTGTGGCTGTGCTGTGTTTTGGTACTGAACATCAACAACATGACAGAAATGTTTCAGCCTTTCTATTCTCTTTCTACAAATGCGAATGTAACAGTAAAGCCAAATGACAGGTACTCCCACACTTGCTGGTATTCCATCAGTCAGGCACAGTTTGAACAGCATGGGGCCCAGATGAAGCTGCGTAAGCCAGCACCTATTAGCTGCTTCCTTTGATTCTCCTGCTACTGCTCAGACACAGGGCAGGATGTTGCTAAGGATAAGCAGCACAAAAAACAGACCAAAAAAAAATTATTATCCCAAATGAAGGTCAATAAGGTCCTCTGAAGACCTTTTCTGTTTCACATTCTGGTCTTTAGAGCAAACTATCCTGTCAAGAGCTCAATGGTTTCCGTGAGCCTGAAAGATAATTCAAGATCTCTGTATAGTTTGAGAAAGTTTTTAAAAATGCAGCACGTGGTGCAGCATTTTGAAGCCTCTCATATAAGACTGAAAGATAAAGAAGAAAAGTAATCATGATGAATGGCTTTTCCTGCTCTCGTTCTTTTTCTCTCCGTTTCTAAATTCCTTTCTATTGCCAACCATAAGACGTGATTTTCAAATTTATTTTACAAAGTTAATGTTAGGCTATGGCAGGGTTGGGGATGCTACTTCCTCAAACTAACAATTCTTTACATATTATTTTCAGTCCTTGAGAATGTCCAGAATGAGCTGGGGCAGTGAGATCACTTTGTGGCTATTATGTTCATGACTTTGCATTTCTTTTCCTCATGCTAGTTACATTACAGATTCTAACATGCAAACCCCCTATTTTTCAAATGAATGAATTCAGAAAGTTAAAATGCATGTCCTACAGGCTAGGAGTGAATCTGTGCACATATACACGAACACAAAGAAAGGAAGTCTTGGGCAGCTCAGAGAAGTTTCTGGCTGTGTGCTCTTTGAAGTTTTATGCTGTATAGTTGGACATGCCAAAAGTTGAACCTTTGGTAAGACTGAAATAAATTAAAAATAAATGCAGAAATTCTCAGAGGTTGATATGTGACTTGGAGAGCCTTAAATGGCCAATGAATTTCAGCTTGCAGAGTCACTATGCCATAATTGCATGGTCATGAACTTTTATTAGTTGATTGCTGCCTTCCAACCGGCCCATTTTTTAAATCATCACAGGCCTTTCTCCACTCACACTGAAGCCAAAGGCTGTGTTCCAACTGCTGCTCCTGGCACGTGGGGCAGGACTGCAATGCACAGTGCACACTGCAAGCAGAGGAAAGGTCTGTGAAGAAAGGAGTCCTGCTGCTCCCACTGAAAAGCCCACACCTAAAATTGTCTTTTTTTCCATCAGGGATGTCCTGGATGCTAATGTATTTCCTAAGTTTTCTGGAAACTATGCATAGAGAATTACAAGTGGGTTGATTTCCCAACCATCAGAAAAAAAATTTCAAAAATCAGCCTACATCTGAGCTGGTCACAATGGTGCCGGTTTGACAGAGTCCAGGTAAGGCAGAAAACCCCCTTCTTCAATTTTCAGGCATGTTTGGACAGCTTTGACTGTGTTTCTCTAACCAATACATTTGACTGAAATAATCCTCCAGGCAGGCACCAATTTCTCTTCTATAACAGAGACATGGAGTCCTGATCTTGACAGAAATATTTTCAATCTTTCAGAATATAACCACATACATAACTAACAACTGGGATATGTTTTAGCATTTCCCTCATCTCAATGAAGTATATACATAAGCGGCACCAAAGTACTGGATATTTCTGCTCTGCAATACTTATATAATCACTACTATTTTGGACACAGTTCTCTGTTAGCAATTTGTGACTTGCAAAAGGCACTATTCTATGCTTATGCTTGGCATTCCTACCGGAGTTATAATTCTGAGAAATCATCGCAGCCATCTAAAGGGGCTTGTGCATGAAGTTCCTGGTCCCTTAAACACTGCTTAAGCCAGAATGACTAATGGTCTTTTTCGAGGATGACTAGATTTATATATCTTCTCCACAGACTCACTGCTCCCATGCTGCCAAGAACCCTTTTATTAAAATGCCAGCAATATAGTTACATTTTACTCTCAATACCTGCAGACCAAAGATTTCTACAGAGTAGAATACTTCCCAGTAGATCAAACTGCAAAAACAGCAAACCAGGAATGACTGAGAATCACACTGATCTCACAGAAAACTGGAACTGCATTTCCAAAAATAAATTCCAGTTCCAACCCTTTCATTCCCACAATCAAATACAGGTGCAGCTGTACAACAGTAATCAATGGCGGATAGAGACAGATGTGCAACTATCCAATTTGCAAACAAAGAACGCACATGTCAGTAGCATGGACGACCACATCTTCACTTCAAAGAGTTCAGGACTGGATTTTGGCAGGCAAAAACATACATGTGTTTGGGAGGCTCAACAGTGCAAGAAATGATCGTATGCTCACTAATCAAAATCCAGCAGAGGCCTTCTTTGACAATTTGGCCCTAAATATTAAGCAGTGCCTGGGGGCTGATTAAAATTGACCTCTCCGGGGCATAGATCATGAAACACTAAGAAAACAAGCTGAAGAAACAGAAGCAAAGACTGCTGTTCTCTGCATCTTTATTGGTATGAAAACTCTTAAGACGCCAAACAAGGGGGGTGTTCAGGGGGAGACGTTAATATCTGAGGAGGGAGATCAAAAGCAGTTAACGTTCCTGGCACTGCATTGTGGCATGTGTATCTTTATACTTTTAAACTTACAGTAAAAAAAAAAAAAAAAAGTGAAAAAAAAAGAAAAAAGGAAAAAGAAACATTTCTTTGTTAAATCAAATATTGCCACATGTTACTCATTTTAAGTTTGCTGTCCTAAGATCCAACTTAATTTAGTCTGCATTGAACATTTCTGATCTGAACATTTAATGTGGCAATGTTTTGCTATGCCAGGAATATTATCTGAATGTTAAACATGAACTCAATTTATTCATCAGAATATGGCAAGCATGATACCAAAGGTCACTTTGTTTATATTGTCCTCCAACTCCATAACTTACAGCCTGTTTCTTTCATCTTCAAACCTCAGAACACTCAACATTATTGGATGTTACAGTGTGGGCAAGAGAACTGGATTCTTTTTTTTTTTTTTTTTTTTT
>VZTG01010637.1:1080187-1142812 GCA_013397845.1 Melanocharis versteri | reverse complement strand
TTTTTTTTTTTTTAAAAGCATTTTTATTTGGAACTGGAGGGAAGGAAACAGCCTTGTTCAGCAGTAAGGAAAAGCACAGAAACATGCAATAACACATCTGCCCCATTATGAACTGGTAACAGATATGCAAGATAAGGTTGCCCTGGTATGGAGGATGCATAAGAAGCTGTGTGCATTACATCTTAATGCTCACAATGCAATTATAGCTTTTTGATTCTGTAAGCAGTTGCTGATCTCAGCCACATCAGAATAAAACCACAACCACCACATACACATTTTTCATGCAAAACATGGCCACAAAGTCTTTGCAGAACCCGAGCCAAATTCTGATATTAATTACACTGGCAGAACTTTGCAGTAGTACCACATTCATATGCAGCTCTGCTGTTCACAACTGCGCCTACAGCAGCAAGATTAGCCTAGAAACTGGTACCAGTTCTTCAGAAAGCATCGCACATCGCTCATATTACCAGTTAGGATGCTTCCAACGCTGAAAATGCTTGTCCCTCCTCCCCTCAACATCTAAAGGCAGCTTGAACCCAAAAGAATAGAACCATACCAATGCATAAGCAGGTAGATGGAAGACATGTGAACAGAAACATCCATTTCAAAATAACCCAAACCATTGTCTTTCTGAAGTGGCAGAAACATATTTCCATTCTTTACTATTTGTCACTGCTTCTAAAGAAATATTAGCATTCGCCCTGCTTGCTGACAACTCTATTAGTTTATCACTTAATGAATTCAGATGTTAAATTTTCTTTCACCTTATTAAAGAGTTATTTCCCTTCTATTATATTGAATTGCTAGCACTTTCACACAGTCGCATATCAGATATCAGAAAAGAAATATCCATCTGCTAATACACTATCAATAAAATCTGAAGAAACAAAACTGATTATTGGTACTCAGGCTTTTCAAATCCAGGCCATAGAATCATTCAATATGGTATTGATACTTCCCATCAAAACACTCCTCTGTGCATTATAAATGTGAGAGTGAAGAAAAAGAAATATTTCAAAATTTATCAGAAGGAGCACCTTTTCAGACAACCCTAAGCAAAGCACCCTAATGCCCAAGGGAGCTCCCAGAAATGCTGCACTGAGACAAGGCTGAACAGGTAACATGATGCAAACATTCAGACAATTCAAGAGGACTAAATGCAGTGCCAGATGCACTTCTGGTGACCCAAAAGTCTCAGCCCCCCATCTGAGTGTCAGGCTGATCCAGAAAGGCATTTTCATGACAGCAGAATTCCCTAAAACTTATGGCTCTAAAACTTGGTGTTATTTGGGAATTGACAGCAAGCTGTCCAAAAGCATCAGGCATTGGACTAACTCTGCTTTCATAATCTCAGCTCTGATTTTGGTGACAGCAGAACCAAACCCTAATCCTCCTCATGGGGCAGTCCTATGATGACAATTTAGAACATCAAGGTTGTGTTTTAAGTGCCTGTGTTAGTAGATCTCATAGTTATATTTCTCCTCAATCATATTTTATGCAAGTGGTTAGTGACCTCAGCAGTTCGTTCTACTCATTCAAAGGCCTCCATTTTTAAAATTTTACAGATACAGCCACCTTAAGTCTAATAATTACAAAGATTTTTTTTCAGTGACAGACAGACATATACACAAGTGTGTTAATTGACAGAGTACCTCACCTCCATAATGCATTCTTATGTTTTATATACAGGTAAGCTTCAAGAGTGCATTTCTTAATCCAATGAAATATTTATCAGATCTGAGATCTAAAGTGTACATATTCAATTTTTTATGCACACCTTTACATGATTCATGAAATTCACCCATAATGTGAGTTCTTTTCATTAAATTTTGTTTTTATGTATCATTGTTACTTTTTTTTTTTACAACTAGATTTATATTGAACTGACAAATATCATTCAGGTATCTTTGAACAAAGTAGCTCTTACCTTTTGATAGAAATCATGAAGCTCTAGCTCCTGTGGTAGGTTTCTCTGTAAATAAACAAAAAAAAAGGAACTAAATTCAGGATAATGTCAAATTTGCAGTGAAAAACAATGTGTTACATTATGTGAGTTAGTTTCTTTATTAAAGTTTATGAATATGCTCAGAGATGGCCACCACTACATGGAATAACACTGACTAAAAATAATATTCTGAACGTATATAGAAATGCACTGTCACACTTAACCCAAAATGAATTTTGGACTGAAGATTGTTTGGTTTCTCAATCAAATTTGCACTCTCATACATCTTAAAGGGGAGCTGGGTTTTCGATCAAAGTCAAACTCCTGTAAACCAAAATTTAGTCTTGCATTACAGGTACAAGGGAGTGTAAGTTACTGGTGAGGAATGGTTTGACTGTTGAGATATTTGTGCAGGGGTTTGTGTGGCTGCCCTGTAACCCTCCCACCGGGCACAGCGTGGAGCGTGGGGTTTGGGCACTGCAGCACGGAGGAGTGGGAGCTCTGCTACTCCAGCAGCAGTAACTGGTCCAAAGCTTGAGCAGTTTGAGTGGGGTGACCTTTGGCTCTGCATCCCTCTGTGCTGCTCAGGCCCTTCCAGCAGCACTCGGTGAGGGTGCTGTGAAGTGCCCCTCATCACTCAACAAATACTCCTCTGGCTGCCTCAGGAAACAGCCGCCCAACGCTTTGTAAAACTGGGCTTGATTTGAAAGGCACACAGGAACACATTTCATTCCTCTAGAAAACAGGTAAATGTCACATTAATACCCTGCAAGCCAGATACAAAGACATGTCACAGCATTTGGCCAGCATTCTCCAGAGTGCAAAGCATTTATTTATAGAAACCACCTAATAGACACCTGGCACCCCACCTTAGCCCCTCTGTACTGCCTTTTTTCTTTTTTTGGATACACAGGTTCAGGTCCTACACACTAACCCCACCTTTGGGGTACTCTCAACTCATACTGACTCCATAGGAGACCATGGGCTTGGCACCTTGTATAACCTCCCCTCAGAAATGGGAGTAATAAAGACAAGTTTACAATACCATTTTTCAAACTCAGCTAAACAGCACAGAACTGCTGATATTACATTACAGAGTCACAAAATCATAGGGAAAATGTTTTAGCTTTCTAAATAATTTGAGGTACAAAATTGCACTACTTAATGCTAACTGCACATTGTATTTATTTTTCTTAAGAGAAGGAACACTTTTAAGTACTAACCCCAGCTACTGACCCTTTACGTGAACTAATTCCTCAACTAACATTGGAATCACTTTTTCTTTCCCTTAATTTCTGTGGGAGGAAAAGAAAATCCAAACACCATCCCTCTTTCCTTCATCATTAAGATCAACATTTGCTCAAACACAAGTTATAGGCAGAAGACAGAATGTCTCCACTGTGAAAATGGGGGTAGGAAATTTTTCTTAGGCTGGAAATTAATTGATGTTCAAAACCAGCGAAAGGATTCTGGTTTTTAATAGTAACTCCTGGATAAAAAAATATTGTACACTTGTGTATATACACAATGTGTATAGCTTTATATGTTTTATATCTATGTTCCACTCTATACAGTAGTTAACTGCCTGAGATCAGGATTTTATTTTTCCTTGAAAAAGTTGTTGTTACAAAGACTACAAAATATTATCGTGATAATTCCAGTGACAGGGCTATCTGCACACTCAGCAATTTCACCTCTGTTTATGGTTCAGAATATATAGAGTATTTTGCAATTAAAACTTAAAAAAAAAAAGAAAAGAGACTTGTTCAATAGCTGAAACCACTGTAAAAACTAAGGTCAACTACTTGAAAGAACAGAAAGTGACTGCAAGATTATTTTCCCTTGAAGTTTTCCTCTAGAGCCTTGTAATCTGGCATGCCAAGCAATACATTCACTTCTGAGAAACTGCTCCAAAACACCAGACTTTTCTGCTTTAGAACATCACTAAACCTTCATAAAACACATTCCCATACTACTTTTACTTACATCGTGAAGTTAACCATTGCTTCTAGAGATATTTTAAAAAAAAAGATAAATTCAAACAACCTAATTTTCCTGTGTTTTAATTTCTCCACTTGGTCAGGATTTCCCAAAGTTGCACAAAAGCTTCTTTTTATCTGTAGCAAATGACCATAAGCTTACTGGCTTTCAACAGCCAAGGGAATGCTCTCCCTCTCAGGATCATGAAATAATATTTGGGCAGAAAGATTGTCCTGAACTTCTACTCAGAGACTAGAAAACTACATTAGTCTAGAAAAAAGCATTCCTCCAGCTGAGCATTCATGCCTGTGGCTGGACTAAACTCTTTCCCCAATTAAATAGTATCAGTGTTGATAGCTCAATCTCCAGGAAACTCTGTCATTATGCCATCAGAGAAAACCAGTGTTGATTCCCCCCTGCAGATCTCATTAGTGAGGCCAAAGGTGGGAAGAGAACCTCACTTACTCCTTCAAAAGGAAAGAATCACCACAGAGGTGTCCTTTGTGTGAAAGTACAGCCTGGTGTGTAAGTCATGTTTTAGATTCATTTAAAAAAATGAACAAATCCAACAAGAGATGCTGCCACTCTCCTGCTAGTTCAAAGCAAAAAAAGCACTTAAACAATTCATGGTTTATAACAAGGCAGATCACAAAGAATAAAAGAAAATAAATGTTACATAAATCATGTAATCTCTTTCCCAATGCAGTTCATTAACAGCTTCAAAAATAAATCAAAATAACATTGCCAAAAAAAAAAAAACTGAGATAATTAGATTTGTACAGCAAACTTATTGTGCTAGCATTCCAAGACATCTTGAAAAGCACACCAACACATTTCTGGCTAAGAGCATTACTAGAATCATTTTCCTTTGAAAAATAGCTTAGTGTAAAAGTATCCCGTCCAGAGCAGCTCCAAACACTGCTCCGTGCTGCATTTTGTCTTTCCCAGTTCTAAGACCAAATGTTCAAACTAAGTATCCCAAGAAACAAATCAGAAGAGCTGAGCGTCTGCAGTGGCCAGGGCACAGAAGCTGTGGGCAGGCCACGTTCCTTTTACAGCAGCCCAGCAAGGCAGAGAGCACAGATTTTCTGCTCTCACTTATCCTGGAGAAGGGAACTGTGCAGCAAGTGAAACCTGCTGGACTCAACACTTACAGCCCTGGAGATTAGAGATCTGCTTTGGGGTTTTTGTACTTTAAAGTCACAGCAGATTCTTACTAGTTCAGTAGAGCTGTGGGGAAGAGAAGCTTAGATATGCCCCAACGAGCAGCTACACACTTCAGCAAGTTGCTACATCCTGTGCACTGTACAATATTTATACATCTTAGCATTTTTTAACTTCCCAGAAATTTCTACCAATGAAATTTTTACCCATTTTCCTGCGCCTGCCCAAACCTCCTTTGATATTTGGCTGCAAAAAGACTATTTTTTTTTTCCTGAACAGGTACCAGCATAGTCTATGAAAACTAGTATTCCCAAGAGATGAAGCAGTCTTAAAAATCATCACAACATCAACTCAACTTTGATATGCCAGAGAGAAAGTTAGAAGTCATGGCACAGAATCTGAACTAACACATCAAGCCATGGGTTCAGGAACTTCTCTGGGACCACTTGAAAATCCCTCATGCTTTTGTCTACCTTGTCTGTGAGGTGAGATGACACCACTGCTATTTCACAAGACTGGAGGAATGGTGAAATATTACAAAAATGGGATCTCTGGTGAATATATAACATTCACAAGTGATATAAAATGGTAAGAAAATATAGTATGCAAAAAAATATGCAAAAACAAGCACTAGAACAACCAGAGCCAGGCAAGCAGAAACAGATGGAAAATGCTATTCAGAGACTAGAAAAGGCATCAATAAGCTCTCCCTGGAGAGGGAGCCTATAAACCTAATCACAAGACTTCCTTTGGGGAAAAACTAGCAGATAGGCTAACAAAACCAAAACGGGTTAATCAACCCCAAAAAACCCCTAAAAACACTGGAGCAAGTTAAAGATGCAAAGTCCTCCATTGAAGCCTATTAATGGTTCCGCAGAGCCTCCAAGAACACAGCCCAGATACAGTCTCTGGAACAAGATATTTTATAGTCCAAGGTGATGAAGAAACTATACCTTTGCCATGTGTAGTCTAGTCTCAGAGCACGCAAGAAAATACTGTGCTGGAAATAAAGCACCAGTAGTGCCAAATGAAGCCAAGACCCAGCAGGTGTGGCAGAGCTGACTCCCATGTCCTGCTTTCCAGTACTTGGCCTCATGCTTTGCTGGTTGCCTTTGAACATTGTAAAGTTCTGAGTAACTTCAGTTGCTCAAAATAATTCAAGTTTGTACTTTTCAGACATTGAGTGCTACAGAATAAAACTGTCATGAAAGAACGTAGAATAATACAAGAATCAGTAATTTCTAAACAGCAGACTTGCCATTGAAGGATTGTGTAATGCTTTGCTCACGAGTACTCAACTGGCTGCACCCATCTCTGAAAGGATTCACTAACTGGATATCACTGTGTAAGCAGTAATTATTACTCTGTTGGGTTTGAATCTAACATAAGAGCAGAAAAAACACCACGTGATCTAGACAACCAGTTATGGGTAAGAACTACCCATTAAATGATATTTATAGTCATTCATTAATAATCCACAGGCTGAATTTGTTCTCTAATTATATTGGAAATACTTAAACAATCACAAATGCAACTGTAGAAATCAGAATGATGCATGAAGATGGAAAAATGCTAGATCCATCATATAAATCACATACAATACATAAATTGACTATCATGACTTACAACCCTATATTTAGCAGTTAAAACTATTGCTCTTAACTTGCTTTGCACTTGCTCTTATGAGAAACAATAGTCTCGCAACACTTTTGTACATTCTTCAGTTTTACAGATTAAAGCTGACACAGATGATACAATTTCCTTAAGCAAAACACAACAGTGGAGCCAGGGACGAACCCAAACGTCTTAATTTTCAATGCAGGAATTATTCCAGACTTCATTCCTTCATTCAGTGTTGAAGATAGATGTTACAAAAATAATTTACACTGCTTTAGGTTTATTTTTTGAATTTCAGTGGAATGATCTTTTTTTTAATTTGGTAAGTGAAATGATCACAATGTAATCCTTGAAATAAATCCTGCCATTGAAATTATGCTTGGAAAAAGGAACCCTAGACTGGTATTTGCACAAGCAAAGAACTCAAATTTCAAAATAGCAATTTTTAGCAAAATAAATTGGAATAGTTCAGCCAGTCAAATTTTCTGTTTGAAAGATCTCTTTTGAACCTCTGACTTTCCTCAAAGTGTGCAGAAGGAACATGTTTTCAAGAATATTCTTGTCCATTATGGGTGTACAAATACTTAAATGTCTTTTAACAAAAGTTTAGGCAGCAAAGAGGCTGTGCCTCCTCATCTCCAAAAATGCACACTGTTGTTGAGAGAGATAGTTGGTGACTTTTTCCACAATTATTAACTTTTGAGAATTTGGGAATAAAGAGCAAGTCTCATTAGCTACTCAGAAAACAAAAACCAAACCACAACAAACAAACAAACAAACAAATTTACAATAGTATGGATACCTTTAAACGTTTAATTTCTGCTCAGTGCGTGGGTTATTGGTTACAAAAGCACAGGAAGATGTACAGGATCACCCCAAAACTGTGACAACACCTGGGGAGGGAGGCAGGAGCCCTGGGAGACACAACGTGGTCCTCGCCAGGAGCAGCTCTACAGGAACAGCAGGGACAGGCTCCGTGCCCTTCTGCTGCCCTGACTCTGGGCACAGCAGAGCACCCTTCCACCTCGCTGCTGATCCAAACTGAATTCCAGGTCTACAACGGGAACTTATTCCCCATTTTAAAAGGCTTTTTATGGTTAAAAGAGATATATAACCAGGATGACAATCCACAAGACAGCATCAATTTATGAAGACAGAATTACCGAGTCAGGGCAAGAAAACATCTTTTGGAATTGCCTCAGATTCTAATATTTTTCCTCAATAACTTTGCCCAGCAATAATAGAGAAAAAAGCAACCACAGTGGTTTCTGGGTGGCTAAAGTGGTTATATCCCAGGCATAAAATACCAAACAAAACTATCTTTTAATAAAAAACTTTCCTTCAAATGTAAAACTGATACCTTTTTCTGGTTTATGGATAATTTAGCTTGATTACTATAATTGTCACAAAAATGCTGAAATATAACTCTCTTCTTCTTTAAACAAAGATTGTCTTACAGGCTTGGGATCAGTCCATTGACTCTTTTGCATTGGTGGAATAATTCAGAGAGTAAAGTTTTAAAGGGACACAGAAATTTGCCTGTCCCGATCCCCAGCCAGTGTAGAAGGAACATGACATTCCCCATGACTGCTTAGCACAGACAAGACAAAACAAGCAAGAAGCCAACAGCTCCCAAAGCATTTCCCAGCTGAGGGAGGGAAGCATCCAGTGCTAGACCCTGGCTGCAGGTGCAGAAGAAGCCTGTGGGACTTTCTGGAGGTGTAGGGAGTGCAGGACGTGATGCTGCCCCAGCCAGCTGGCAGCAGGCTGCTTCCAGCCACATTCAAGTCAAAATGCCTGGAGCCAGCTCCGCTTCCTTGCTCCCTTGCTCACCACCCCCAAGCACGGCCAATACACTTTAAGACACAATTTTATCTGCATGGCTGCTTCCCAGAGAAGACTAATTCTCAGTATGGCTCCTTGAAAACATAGGCAAGACCCTAAGAGAGAAAATATTGACACTTTTCACTGCTACAATGCTAACTTCAATAGCTAAGTAGTTCCCACTGAAACATCGACAGGATTAAAAGCTGTAACTGACAACTGCACTCTCTGCTGAAATAAGATCATCTAATAAACAGACAGACCGTACATGCTCAGCCCTAATTTTCTAGATTTAGAGTCCCTTTGTAACCAAAAGCAAACTGTCTCTTTCTCTCTGAAGTACTGGAGAAGCTGACTGAAGTTTTATCTCATTGGAACCACCTCCTTATGAGCAACGAGCTACTGTATCATTTTTAAATTGCTGCAGTAAGTCACTGTCTGGAGGGAACTGTCCATCTCTGGTTCTCATTCCATACATTGATGACCGAGATACCATCTTTGGGGGTTTTATTGTTGGTTTTAGCTGGTGCAAAACTGACCTCCCTGAATCAAGCCAGAACACTGCTATAGGTTGGTGCTCCTTCACTGAGAATAAACTACTTGTTCACACATTCCACAGGCTAGCACAGGCTTCCCCCCATTTCTCACTACCGAATGAGAGATGTCATCACCTAACAGCTTGGCAAATGGCACCTTTTGCTAAATGAAAGATTGAAAAAAATTAATTTGACTTCTGTAGCTTTTACCAGTTTACTTTATGTAGACACAAATTCAGAGCCTCAACAGCAAAACTGGAGACGGAGTAATGAAAAAATGGAGCTGAAATTGGCATGTACAGTGTTTTGGGGGGATGTTATTTAAATTCCAACTAAAATGAAAGATTGTAAAAATGGGCCTGACAATATTCAGCTGAAAAAAACCCTGAGAAATTAATAATGAAAGTCCTGCATAGCCCTGGCCTCTATTTACTTACGGACTCACAAGCCATTCCTTTCTGCATCACAGTGCTCTCTACAAGCTTTCCTTTAGTGTTGTACTTTGCACAATGGCCAGCTCAGAGAGGGACTACAAAAACTTGCTGCAAGCATTTAAAAACTGAGAAAATTCCTTGGCATTAGTGATATAGGCCTTTATAACACATCAAAACTCCTTTGTAGGGGTTTTCTCTTGTTTTTGTGTGTGTTTGTTTTCAAAACTCAAGCTCTATTTCAACAGTCAGGTCAAACATGGAATTTCACAGCATATGTTTTGCATGCTCTCATTCATCTGTTCGCTCTAACAGCCTCTCAGTTTCCATCACTCAGAGTAAAATATTTCATCTCCCTGAAATCTTAAATAGCAATAGAAATACCATTAAAACACCAGCAAACTCTTGCTCAGAAAAACATTAAGTGATAGACCACATTTGGCATTTCTACTGTTGTATATTATAACTGCTTTGTTCAGAATGCTTTGCACACAGTGGAATTTATAAGAATCTCTTCTAGTGAATAATTTGCTTGAAATATGCCATACCTATTAGTTATAGATTACACTTTTCTTTTTTTCTGGCTATTCAGTGTTTAATGTTTCCGTTTTATGAAGCCTGAGAGAAAAAATATAGTCCAGTCCTAGAAACAAGCAGAATTTACAATCTATTAAGATTCCACACGTAATAATCTTAGCAGTTCCTACTAAACACAGAAGAGATTATGAGTAATGTAACTTTCATTAGAAAAAAAGCAACAAAACAAACAAAAACAAGCACAAAACACGTAAGTGATCAAAAGCAAAAAGCTGTAGTATGAATAAACTGGTGAGACTGTTTTATGTGAAATCTGATAGAGAATTTATTACAAGGGGCTCTTCGGTTTGGAGTGTACACAGCTTAATACTGGTAGGACTATTTTCCACGTAATACTTCTAAGGATAAAACAAGCTCCCTTCATAGCTTGTCTGCTTGTTGGCAGATGTCTGTTGTTAACAAGGGAGTCTTGCATGCTCTATTCTCTCTTGGAGTTTTAATTTCGTTCTTTTATTTCTTTGTCAGTTCCTTTTATCTACAATGAAAGTCACACATCCTGAAAGCAGAGTTCCTTGTGCACATGGAATACCCATCTTTAACATCACCATATATATATACACGCACAAATAAGTTTTCTAATTCTAAGAAAAAAAAAATCAAGGTATAATCTTTGGGCATATATTATTTACCAGAACTTGGATTTGAATCTTCACTCACTGCTGCAAAATGGTCCTCAGCAATCTTTGATCTACCAGTTCCACACACCCTGTTTTACACATGAGACCTTCTCATGCAAAGCCGTGCTTAATGTTTTGTCAGTTCTCAGGTCTCTGCCCCGTCAGTGCAGACCACGCTTGTGGTGTACAGGGGACACCATTTGTGCCTGGGATACCACCACAGAGGCTGCCTTTTGTACATTACACAACCATTATTTAGCGGTTAAAATGAAAGTGCATGTTGGAGAAGCTTTAAGAGTGGATTTCTATTTTATACGTACATTAGCAAATCTTCAGAGGCTACCTGGCTAATTGAATACCATCACAATTCCCCTGCACCGAGCCTGTGGAATGAACTGCCATTCAAACGTGGAATGGAAACAGAGACTGCAATATGGCAATTTTAATACAAAGACTTTTAACAGCGATTGCCAGAGGAGCTCTCAAAATTAATCACTTTCAGACAGAACAATGTTGCTAATTCCTATTTAAGTCTGAAATATTTAACATACTGATCTTTTCAGAATGTAGTTCAAAGAGCACACTCCTCCTCTTCAGAGCAACTAGGGACTAGGAAGAGCAACTTCTTTAATAGGATTGCAGGAGCCCCAGAGTGGCTCTGCAGTAGCTTATAAAGATGGTGGGTTAGCCTGGTTACTGGGATATTTACTGCCTCAGTTTAGCAATAAATATTTTAAGAAAAACAAGCCAAAATGAGGGTTCAACAATGGTCCCCTTTCCTGCAGATCAACAGGGACCAGCAGTGGCTGATGTTAGAGCAAGCCAAGAGCCAGGTCTCACCACTTGCAGCAGGCTGGGTGTACCCATAACCTGAGCTGTAAGTCAGATCTGTTTGGTTTCCTAGCACGTGCTGAGCAGTTCTCATGTCAAACAGATGCACCTGTAAACTGCTTATTGTCCTGTCTCTCTTATGCTTTGTTCCCCTTGCCAAATAAACATGCTCAGGTTGTATGATCATTGCACACCCGCTGTCACAGCCTCCTGCAAGGAAAAAGACACAGATGCCAAAATCCAGGTGAACCCACCAGCTGAGTGCTATCAGCCCCCCAAGTACTGCTCTGAAGCCTGGCCTGTCATGGGAACATTGCCCAGCAACTGGCAACCACCCTATACATGCAAATTAAAGGATGCATCAAGAAAGAAACAGGTGAATAAATAATCCTTTAACCTCGGCAGCTTTTACCAACATCCATAAAGCTGAAATCTGAGAAAACAGTACGTTTGGTTAAGAGTTTTATTAACAGAGTTACCAATCCTATTGGTTTTCAAGTGTCTTGGAAATATTCTGCTACTCCCTTCTACAAGAAAAACTCTCACAGCGCTTGAATATGAGACACAAGGATTGCCATTTACCTCACCTGCCCTTAGCCTTTAGACTGAGCCACATGTAGTTAATTTTATTCTACATAAGACACATGAAAATACACTAAAAGTAATCTAATTTAATTAAACCTTGGCTTCATTATATCTATTGGAGCTGAACTGTCAGATACAGTGTAAGGTTACAGAACATTTTCAAGTCTTAAAACATTATTTTTAAAGTATAATGTTTGTGCATTGACAGAGCTTTTCTAACACTTATGTATAGCAGATATGGACTTGAAATAGTTTCATTTACTTTGGTTTCATTCTGAAGCTGAATAGGATTAAAATGACGTCTAAACTCGAGTGGATCTCAGCTATGCCACAAATCTCACTCATCTTCCTTTTGTGGAAGACAATTTATGGACTTTTAGTTGACTAATCAAAGTCTATAAGTGTGTAATGGCAACGTATACTGTGCACACTGTCACACGTGGCGTGAGGCACCCTGAGACGTGCGCTGTGGCCAGTGCAGTGGGGCACATGGTGCACAATTTGTAGGGCCTTTGGAAGAAAGAAACCTGGGAGACAGCTGTCTGCCATTGTAGGGAAACAAATCAGGAACATATGTCTCTCAGTTTTCATATTTTCTTCTAAATAACACCCTCAAATATTTACACACAAACATACATAAGCACATGCACACAACAAAGCCTCCAAATACACCAGCGAATGATTCACTCGCTCCTCAGTACTGGATGTCTCCTGGCATACAAAATTCCAGCTGCATGAAACAGTTAAGCACAAGAATATATTGAAAATCAGCTTCAAAGAACACAGAAGTTAGTGTGAGTTCAGGGAACTAAATTACACAGATTCATCTTGTTGCTGTACTGCAGATTAGTTTTCATTATATGAATCCTGCAGGCTATTGAGTGTAAGGCAGTTGTAGGTGGCTCTTGTGGAATAAGACATTGTTTCCTCACCTTCTCTATCTATATTTGATGCCCATTTTTCAAGTAGCTACAGACTGAACCTGTATAATATATATCCAAGCAGCATTTTTTATTTTGCTAAGATGATGATGTATATAGTAATTTCTTCCCTTCAGTCATACCATTGGCCTATCAGAAGAAAATGCAAATGGGATTAATCCTCATTCTACACAGAGATCAATTTCTAGAGCATTATCTCCTGCTCCAGACATCCACAGGCTGTAGCCACTAGGCAACATGAGAACCACTGCAGCCTTGTCTTCTCTCTGAGCAAGTATGACAAAACGGCTGGGGGCTCTGCTAGTTCTGCTTCCAGTTTATTGACCATGTGCAAGTCATCTTTTCTGCATCCCAGTTACTTCAGTTGCAAGAACTGTCCTAATGAAATCCACCTCTGTATGGTACTTGAACTGAAACCCCAAGCTGAACTCCCAATTGCAAACTACATACCACTTCCCTTCATGAAGAACACTCCCCACTACCAGCAAAAAATTAATATCAAGGTTATTGTTGCATTCATTTCTCCTGCAAAGTTTCAGTAAAGCACACATATCTTTCGTTCTTCAAAATACCTGTTGGCCAGCTTCAGGGTGGACATTTTAAACAGGACTAGATTGCTTCCTTTTTATTACTTTATGCTAACACTTTTATCATCATGTGCTAATCAACAGGAAAATATAGTTCCTGTTCTGGAGGATGTTAATAAAAAAAAGTACTGATTTTATAAAACTATTCTTTTAATTATGTACTTGAAAAACTGCTTAGATACATGAAAATTAAATAGATCTAATGAAGTGGAATGGAGTGCTAAGTTTAATTAAACAAATTAAAAAATTTGCAGAAATGATGTTAAGTGATCTTTGAAATGGAAATGGTGTACCGAGTTCTACACTTCATGTTAAGATTACAGCTGAGTGAGCAAAATACTCCCAAATGCACCCTGGCAAATTCTGCAGGGCAAACCAAGTACACCTCTACACATAAAATTTCCTGCAAATATTTGCTCAGATGAATAAATTGTCTGCACTTCTAATAAACATCCTAGCAAAGGGGCTTTTTCAACACCCTTTTTTCTACAAATGGTGAATTTTTACTGAATCTTAGAGAGAATAACTTTAAAAATAATCAACTTCAGCACCCATATATCTCCTTAAAACCTGAGTACTAGTGTTCTGCTTGCCCACGTGCCCTGCTGAAAAGTGCCACGCAGGCGCTCTCCAGCACTGCCCCAATGCCCTCACTCACAGTATTTCCCCTGAACCCTCTGCAACCAGGAAAATCCGCAGAAATTGTCTGGTAATTCTGAACATGCATACTCAGAAAATTCAACAACTACTGCAAAACTGGCGTGAGGCTAGAAATGGGAACATTGATGAAGTTACTGTTTTAGAGCATTTCTGCTTATTTTTCCCAGTTCTACCCCAGCAGTCTGGGGGTTTCCACAGACAGCCCCCCTGAAGGTTGTTAGGCAGCGACCCGCTCACCACCACATGGGTACAAATAAGCCTTCTGCAGTGTATCCCTGTAAGTTTACAGCAACACCCAGAGTTTTTGGCCGTTCTCCTTAAACCTTCCATTAAACACAAGAAATCTATACCTCATAAAAAAGTTCTCTACCCACCACGTTTGCTGCCGGTACAGATGATGAGCACTTCCACGCGAAGAAACGCCCTCACCACACCACCAGCGCTTCGGAAAGGCTCAAGCCCGACCCTCCTGGCTCTCAGAGAAGGTCATTCCCCATTTCCCTGAGCCCTGTGGGGTGGCACTGATGGGCCCCCGCCAGCGGGATGCTCTCTTAGAGCTGCACACCCCAACCCGGGCGCTCCTCGATCCCGGCCACCCATCAGCCACCAGCGGGGCACAGGCTGCCGGAAAGGCCTCGGCTCTCTGCTGCAGCAGCCACATTTGGGTTCTTTTAAAGCCGTAGTTGGAAGATGTGAAACACATGCTGGACTGTCAGCCAAGCTCTACGTTGCATTTAAATCGACAGGACTCACGACTGCCCCGTCCCCGCCGGGGGTGGTGAGGGCCCAAGGACGGAGCGGCCGCTCTGGCGCCTTCCCGCACTCGTGGCTGACGGCCGTGTACTCCTTTCCAAGAGCCTGCCCGGAAACACTGGCTGCTCCAAAACACACACGGGCCCTGCCAGAGCCCCCAGACCAAAACGGCGACCACCACACTGAGGAGTGGCCTAAGGGGAGGTGAAATTTGGCCCAATACATCGACAGTCCTAATGCAATACCACACGCAAACGCCTTTTGCTCAATGCAAGGAGGCCAGCGACGAGCACAGGATAAAATGGGAGCAGGGGACAAGGATGTCTCATGGAATTGGGGCACATTGTGCCACCAACCCTGAGTGGGAAGACCAGGTCTGGTTTTAAGCTAAAGCAGCACTGGAGTGAGCATGTGATAGCCACACTGCTCTGAAACTCTGAAATTCCAGCATAGACAACCTAATTCTAGATGTAAAAAACACCCACACACCCACCTCAAACCAAAACAACACACAAAAAACTCTTCAAGAGGTCTGGTTGTGACTTCTGGCTTCGAGAAAAGAAGGGTCATCACTCTCTACAGCTACCTGAAATGAGGCTGTAGCGAGGTGGGGGAGGTCAGTCTCTTCTCTCAGGTAAGAAGCGACAGGATGAGAGGGAACAGCCTCAAGTTGCACCAGGGGAGGTTTAGATTGGATATTACAAAGAATTTATTCACCAAAAGGATTGTCAAGCATTGGAACACGCTGCCGAGGGAAGTGGTGGAGTGACCAAACCTGGAGGGATTTAAAAGACAAGTAGATGTGGCCCTCAGGGACAGTGCCGAGTTAATTGTCATGTTTGATGATCTTAGAGGTATTTCCTAACCAATTCTATGATTATTTCTTCTCCCTCACACTCTCAATTGCAACTAGTTTAGAAAATGAGGAAAAAAAAAAAAGCACCTCACCACTAAGCATAATGCCTGAAAAGCTTTCAAGAAGACTTAAAATACGCATTTGTCTGTCTTCATAATGAGTTGAGCTCAGAAGTCACAGAAAGGTCATATCACAAAGGGAGTGGCTCCTGAGGCACAGGGAAGCCTTTATTACTTTAACTAACCTCCTTGAGGGCAATTTCACATCCATAATACAAACTATTCAAACAATGTGCAATGAAAGTAGGTAAATGATCACCTTGTATGTGCTCAGATTTTATTTTGCTCTATTTAAAATCTGGAAGAGCTAATTCTTTAATCCAATATTTTTAATGTGCTCAGTTATATATGAAAGAATTTTTTTTGTCAGCACAGCTGAATGGCACGGTAATTAATAATAATCCTAATGATCAGAGCTTGTGAAATAAATTTTTATTGAATAAGCAGAATTAAATTTCTATATAGTCCTCTTGCATCTGAAAGAAATGTTTGCACATCTCTTTAAAGTCATATTTAATAGATAAAATTTGGCTGAAGTATGGCTGTGTTTTAGATATATTGCACAGAAATGGGAATGATTTTGTAGTATATGGTAAGTATTATAAATGTACAGAATTTCTAAAAAGGTGTACCACCTTCTTCCTGTTCCTAGGAAATCTTGTTAAGTTCTTGCATTTGATAAAATCACTGATAATGCACTTTTCCCCTATAGATGTAGGAGAAGACAAAGCAAACTCCACTTTTTATTGTCTTTGCAGAGTGCTATGTGCCTTCTTCCTTCTCACTTTTTGGTTTACAATAGTATCACCTGCTCTGTGTGCAACCTCTCCCCAGTCATGACATAACATAGTCAAAACTAAGAAATAATCATATTCAGTGCTTTTGTCCTGGGTGTTGCCAGGTTTAACACAAGCAGACACTAAGCAGGATAATAATTCCTGTGCATACAATCCATCCCATCCAGGAACTAGAAACCCTTTCCAAAGACAGTTTAGTAATTTTACCTCTACTTGGATGTGAGCAAAACAGAGGAACAAAACCAATTACCATCAGTATTTAAAAATATTTAGACTAATATAAACAGCTTATCCAGGTCCCTCCCAGTGTCCAACAGAAGAAAAGGCCCTCTGAATTTCAATTGTAGCACGGGACAAGAGCCCACTTGTCCAGGTACCCCTGAACTTGAGCACTCCAGGTGTGTTTTTGTGCTACATGGGACCATTCCAGGAGTAATGCAGATGCTCTTTGTAGGTTGTGTTACAAGAAACACCAGCAATTTTTTTCTGTTTTGCAGTCTGTGAATCCCTAAAACAGCCAGTACCTAATGAAAGAACCTTCCTGTCAAACAAAACAGAGAGATTCTGGGGAAATAAAACCAACAAAACAACCACCACACCAAAACATCACAGGGAGAGAAGGGGAGAAAATAGTCATAATTAATCAGAGATTAGTAACATTAATGAAGGCAAAGATACTTGAGCCAACAACATCGTCTTAGAAGAGAATAATAGAAAATGGTGAAGAAGAACAATTAATTTTTAGGAATTACTAAAGAAGAAGAAAGTGCTGGGACAAAATCTGATAGCAATGGCTTTTTTTACCATCACAGAACAGTTCAGTAAAAACACACAGCTTGTCTGACACCAGGACAGAAGGCAGCTCCACTCAGTTAAACACGTGTCAAGGAAAAGCAAATGCTGAGACTCCATCCAAACACTTTCATCATTAGGTTTCAAATTTGGACCATTTCAACCTAGGGTTTCTATTTCACTTTTTCTTAGAGCAGCCCCAACTACACATTTACATCATCAACACAAAATGGATGAGATTCTCACAAGGCTCCAAGAGGCAGGGCTTTAAGCACAAAACCCCTAATACAGGAATATCACCAGGCCTGCAATAAAATTAAGAGGCTTGACATCACTGCTGTGCCACCTTTACAGTTTTGAATGGCTCAGAAGAGATTTTCTTCTCAGAAACATCAAATAGAAAATAAGGTCTAAGGAGCTGGTCAGTATTCTTTAGTGCCTGCAAAAGCCTTATTGCAGCTCTGCTTTTGAAGTCACTAACCTGAGTGCTTACCACACTCAAGTGCAGCACAGATTTATAATATGTTTTTATTTAAAGAGAAGAAATAGCCTACGGTACCAGGCGTGAGATGATATATATCCTGTCTGTTCTGAATGAACTGCTGTAGCAGACATTAAAAAGGAAGGGTGAGTTTTAAGAACACAGCTTTAGAAAAAAGATTTCACCAGCTAAACCTATTTCATCCTCACTTATATCTTATTTTTAAGAAGGGAAGACAGAATGAATTAAATTGAAAGCCATGTATTAAGTCTTTAGAATTTTCACAGAAGTTTATTGAACAAAACTCCTAAGAAGCTGCTTGCTTTTTTATCCACAGAAATGTATTTATAGGAGCTGAATTCTAATAAACACAGATTGCAGTGCAAAGAAAAAAAGGTCAGCAGTGTGTGCTCAAAGCTTTATTGATGTCTTGTCAATCAATCTTTTATTTTGTTGTTTAATTTTTTTTTAAAGAAAAAAAATGCATGTAAGCACTTTTTCTCCTAATAGTGGATTTATTGAGCATTTCAACAAATCAGATGATAGATACAATAAGCAATGATGGCCGATTATCAACTTTGTGTTTTCAGGTCAGGTTGTAAATTGACCCTGTGTTCGCTTCTTTTCTTTCTGGGGAATAGCTAAGGC
Source organism: Melanocharis versteri (assembly GCA_013397845.1). Lineage (NCBI taxonomy): Eukaryota > Metazoa > Chordata > Aves > Passeriformes > Melanocharitidae > Melanocharis > Melanocharis versteri. The sequence continues at coordinate 1,124,108 of VZTG01010637.1, read as the reverse complement.
CCTTTTCAAATACAATAATTTCCAATAAACTTTTTTTCTGTGCATTCAACATTCCAGAAGAGCAAGTTTATGGGGGAAAAAAGCAACCCTGCTAGACAAATCCATGCAGTCACATATATTGTCCCCTTGTAAACTAATTACAATAATAAAGCTGACTCTTAAATCCAAGAGTGGTGAATCCAAGGGGCCTAAAACTTTAGAGCATGACTTTTAAAACCATAGTTGGTGAGAGCTCTTTAGAGCCCAGTAGCAGACTTCAGCCCTGATCCTGCACACAAATGGAAGAGCTGCAGCCCTTCCGACTCTGGTTAAGTGGTCAACCCTTCTTTCCAAGGCAAACCAGCTAACCTTTCCCATCTGGCCACAATCCTTCCTCAGCATTTGATTTCCCAAACTTTTCCAACATGCCTTTCAGTCTTGTAATTTTGAGAGCCAGCAATCAGCAACTGCACTTAGTGATTCAGACAGGGCTGCTCATGGCAGTACCAAGTTATTTGTCACATATTCATCTTGCAACTTCACCATGCTCTTCAATTTTTTATCTGCAGGTTCATATTGAGGAGAAGTTGACACTGGGGTGTCTATTGTGACAGAGGATTCCTTTGCCTCAGCTGACACTGTTAATTTAATAGAGTGCAAAGTACACTGACATGATATTTTTTCCTTCCAGGATACGTTACTTTGCATTCACTTGCCGTCACATTGTCCACACACTTCTTTAGTTATGTCTGTTGTTCTTATAAGTGGTTCCTTCTCAATATAAAAAATAAGAACATGCAAACAGAAGAAAGCACGGGCATTTGCAGAGACCCTCACAAGCTGAGAGAGGATGGAAACCACATTTTCCTCTATAGGAAACATCCACCCCATGAAATCCTTCACAAATTATGTAACACTTACACCTGCAACTCCATTGATCTCTCTATCCATCTTTTCCATAATTCAGTGTACTGGCACAGTCTGAGAAGCAACCTTCATATTTGAGCTGCTAACTTTCTGCTGTATGGCAGCAGCATGAGCAAGCATGAAAAGAGGATCCATGCTCTGTATTTTGATGGTCAAAGCGTTATCGTTTTTGCTACTGCAAGTTCAGGATGCACTGGAGGTGCCACCAGGAGTGTATCTCAGACTGGATAACTATGGCAGTTAAATGAAGGCACGAATGCAAACGAGGTCACAGAAATGCTCTTTGATTGTTGTCACAAAAGTTATGAAGATACCTTCTAAAGGGAGAAGCACCTTGACACTTGGCAGTGTGGACAGGCAGACTGAATGACACAGCATTTTGGAGCTACCGTCCAGTTTGACACCACATACAACTGAATTTTACATTATAAACATTTGTCTTTCCTTAGTGCCTGACTGCACTGTGACATTTTATAAGGGCAGACAAGTGAAAGTGAAATCCTCTTGCAGCTGGCACTACACTCTGATGAGGACAGAGCATATGACGTTTTTTTCCTTTATTTTGTGGGAGGTGTCACTCGCTAACGTAGGCTAACGAGAGTTAGCTACATAATACTTTCTGAGGGGTCAAAACCAAACTGATTGCCATCTCTTGCAAGCATCTCACAAGCAGCTTTTAATTTCTACAAATGTGTTCAGAATTTACAGTTATTATCTGACCAACTAAAATCAGACTAAAAGTATTCCTGGAAAGAATTGTTTTATATTCCATTTTCACATTCTGCCTTTAATGGCATTTGATTAGCTACTGAATACTTTCAGCTGTCTGACTAGATAGCACATTACTGTTACATTTTAAACAGAAGTAGAATAGAACAATAAATAATGTAAATGCACTTCACATTCAAACTTTTATTAAACTTTCACAACATTTTGATGTATACCAGTGGCCACATGAAAATTCACAACAAGAGATAAACAGACCCTACAATGAGCAATAAATCAAATTTGAGTTTCCCTCTAAAAAAAACCCACTTCAGGTATCTGTTTTTTATTATTTGGACAGCCCTGACTCTGTCTCTCATCATGAAACAAAAATCTCTGTCCAAGAGTCCCTTTGGGACAGATCTTGATGTTTTTCTTTTTTAGATAGTTCAGCTGATTTAAAAAAAAAAAAAAAAAAAAAAAAAGTGCATCTTACCTTAACAAGATGTACAAGAAAACATCTTTGGAATCATAAACTGGGACTAGAACTATTCCAGCACATTGTAACATCTCAGCATGATTCATCCCTCAGATGCAGAGGAATATTTCCTCCGCAAGACAGGATAAAAGTCTTCCTCAAGGAACCACTGTCCCCCTTTGCTTTCTTTGTTTCTACTATTTTAGGAAGAATTACATTACTAGAATATGGATATATATTCACAGTATTCCTTTAGAATGGTAAGGCTTTCATTTTGGGAAGCAACTTAATCAGGAAGATATCTGGACAGGGAAAGTCTGCAACTTTGGAGTTCTGCATTGTTACTTAAAACTCAGACATAAACTTAACCCTCCATTGTTCGCAGAGTGGGATTACACTTATTTTACAACATTGATGAATAAGCCACAAGTTGTTTTCTTCATGCCAGATCCCTGTTACAGAATTTACCCTTCTTTTTTTTTTTTTTTACAAAGCATAAAACCGAATTTCATTATGTACTTCTATAGTACACAGATTTAAGCCCTTCCTTTAAATAAATAAACTGATACTGATCCAGAATGAAAACAGCAGCTTTAAGATCAACAGTGATTCTCCACTCTGAGTAATTTACACCAACCTCCTGACTGCACAGAAGTCAGTGGCAAAAGTCCAAGTGGCAGTAGGGTATTAATGTCACCATTCACGCCTAATTAAAGCTGCCATGCACTTAGGTAGCAGAGAGCTTTTTAAAAAAGGATCAAATCTCAGGTTCCCATCCTACTGCATTTAGTTTAACAGTATAAATGAAATGCACAAAGATTCACTTGCTCCGGAAATTTTACAAAAGGAATTTTTTCCTTTTCTTCCACTCATTTTCAGAAAAAGGATCAGAGAGAACAGATGAGATAGAAACTGACCTCTGGAGAACATCTGGTCCCAGCCCTGTTCAAGCAGAGAGAGCTGGAGCAGGGTTCCCAGGACCAGGTCCAGTTGAGCTTTCAGTGTCTCCAAGGATGGAGACTGCACAAACCTCCCCAGGGAATCTGTTCCTGCATACAACCAGCCTTTAGGTGTAAAAGTGTTTTGTTTTCAGTTTACTTTACTTTAAATAGAATTTCTTCTATTTAAATTTGTGCCCATAGCCTCTTGTTTTGTCACCAAGCAGCAGTGCCAAGAGCCTGTCTCCATGTTCTTTACTACCCCTTAGATGTTTGAATGCACTGAGAAGATCCCCCTGAGCTTTCTCTTCTCCAGGCTGAACCGCTTCTGCCACCCTTCCTAAAAAAGCCACTACTTAATCACCTCTGAGGCCATTTGCTGAACTATGCCCATGTCAGTCTTAAACTGGGGAGCCCAGAACAATCTCTGAATAATTTTACGTTGTAGATAAAAAAAGCCCCTGGGAAATGCAGATATGCAAATATCTTTAAGGGAACTAACCAAACATTTCATTACTATTCTTGTGTGTTTTATATAGGCTTTCTGACGGAAATGATACCATGTAACAGAGAAACTGTATGAAGGCAGAGACTCCTTGCCTATGATAAAGTATTTACTTGCTTTGCCAATACAGTCATTACTATATTTATCCTTCCAGCATCCCTTTGAGGTAAGGAATACTAATTTATAGATTGTACACATGGAAAACAGAAGGACATAGTGACCTACCCAATATCACACAGGAAGTATGTGGAAGACAAGGAATGTCTGAGCATGAAGCTAAATGTTTTACAGCAGATGTGTGACATATAAAGTAAAAGACTTAAACTATAATTGGAGAAAAATTTAAATGCTGCAGGATTTTAGGAAAGGATGTCCTAGGGTGCATGTTCTGTTTTACCAGCATTTCACATAGCTTTCATGAGAGCATTCAGAACTTCTCTTCCCCTGTGTTTTCATTAAGAGCCTGGCTGGACTTAAAATGAGAAAAAAAAAAAGTTCATTTTAAATCTGTTCAACAACTATTGTTTTCTTCTATGTTGTCAGTTAGTTTAGGTACTTTCCTGTCTGTCTCCAACCATTATATCCTGAACAGAAAGCATAAGCCCTCAGCTTTTATTTTGCCATGTTGGAACACATAAAATCCTTTTGCTTCTTCTCATAAAACAGGCTTTTCCATTGCCTTAATAATCCTTATGACCCTTCTCTACATCTGTTCCAGTTTTACTGAACATTCTTGTCCATGGGTGACCAACACTACACAATATTTCTGAGGTTGTACCGCAGCCTCTGTAATAGCACCAGCATTTCCTCTTGAAATACCACTCCTAGTGCATCTTAAGGTTGCACTGCCTTTTTCACTGCTGCATCATCGCTTAAAACAATTCTCTGTATAACCCATGATATACAGCAATAGAAGTATGGAATCACTATAATTGAAATATGGTTGGGTTTTGAGGAATTTCTTTGAAGGAGAGAGCAGTGGACACATTTCATAGATTACCCAAGAAGCCTTTTTAACTGAGAAGCATGTGGAGATGTGAGAGAAAAGAGACGGAAAGAGAATATTGGTGGGTGTTACATACAAATGGAGCAGGAAGATGAGAGCACAGGAGTAATGATTTCTAATGTGCAACAGGATATAGGCTCTCTTTCCTGTTTGGAAGTGCTCTGCACTGCTCTACACAGAGGCTTGCCTGACTCTCCCAATTTCTACATTAAAGGGGATGGTTTGGAGAGTGCTCTTTTAGAGAGCCTGCTCTGGGAAAACGATAGATATTGAAAAAGTTGAAACTTGAAGTCTACGTCTTTGAATAAGCCTTATACAGCAACAAGGGTCTGAACGAATCTGCTTCTTCACGATTTTGGCTCAGTATTCAGAAAGAACTATACAGCTCATAAAACAAGAGCTTCATGTTGCCACCAGGACTATATTAGTGTTACAAAATAAATAGAAAAAAATCACACAATTTTGTTACTTTAATGTCTCATAAAAATTAAGATAGTACCCTCTAGTGTATTTATTTAATGTAAAAGGAAGCTTTTCATACAGCTGCCACAGTCACAGAACTTATAAAAAGCTAGAATCTGTATTCTTTGGGAAATTCAGGATTTTCTTTCCTTTTCTCGTGTCTAAATACACACAAGGAATTTCCTGTGTCAAAAAAAAATCAACTTACTATAATTATGTACTTTCCTCTGAATGTGAAATTAATGAAAAAAGTTTCACAGTATTAAAATACAAAGTATATTTTATATTGTATATGTATTAAATATACATCAGTAAATACAGAATGATGTATTCAATATTCTTGAAGCAAAATTAAAAAGCTGACAATTCATTTTGACTTTTTTATGTAAATAAAGATTTCAGCAGCATCGGCATGTTTCTATGAAACACCGTTCAGCTTAACTTTTTGGTTTTCAAGTAAAAAATGTTGTATTGATTTTTTTTAAGCCCTAATGAATGTCAACTGGCTTTTTCACAGGAAAAACATTGAAATCCTTAGTCAGTCAAAACCCTCATTGATTGCATCCTCTGATGTTAAAAATTATTCATCGCTAGTATATTCCCAGAAAGGCAGAGAATGTTGAAAGATGAACAAATACGTACTGAATAATCACACATCTTTTTATGCAGTGTGTCTTTTTTTTACACAGACTCCTTTCTGAAGAGTCACCACTGGATGAAGGGTACAAGTCATCTTGCAAGGATTTCAATCATCTTGCTCTGTAGAGCTTCCAGGTCAAGGAGAGACAGGGCCATGTAAATGTAAGTGATTCTTAATGAGTTCTTTACCCATAGCTTTATTAAGGTACAAATAACCATAAAATGACTCATTCTATTGATTTCGAATCCAGCATAAGACTTATTTCTAAGCCTTGAAGAACAGTGATGGGGAGACAGAACATCTTCAACCAGGGCAGTAATTATTACCAGAGAAAGTTGCCTTCAATAGTCATTGTTAAGTAATCAGTAAACATGTAGGAACCACTGCCTGTGACTCGGGAATGCTCCTGCCACTGCCTGAACCATGACAGGAGGGAGGACACCCACACTACCCTTCCTTCTCCCCAAAAACTCCAAGTGCATTTCACTTGAACCATGGGAGTGCAATTCTCCCAGTGCCAGTCGATCAAACTGCAGCAAATTTGCAGTCAGCACATCAGAAATTGCTCCTGTGGGTCAGGTAAGTGGATGTCTGTCTAATCTCTAAGTGGGGCTACTGCTGGCTGTTTGAGAGAAGTGAAAAAAGCCCATGCATTATGCTTCTGTGGAAAGACTTGCATATGAGGAAAATATTTTTACACACCTCACCAGTTAGAAACTGGCCTTGCTGGACAGATAGAGTCTTACTTGACTTCTAAACTCCAGGTAATATTTACCACCTTATCTCTTTTTACATACATCTGCTTCTGGCTGGATGGGTATTTCATAATTTGCTCTGAAGTCTGTCCTCCTTTAAGAATCTCTGAGCCAAAATCATGGACACCTTTTTCATCAAATAAAAATCCACAACTGTAATGCAGCAATGGTTGGGTTTTGACAGTAATACATTGTCTTTTGGATTAATATACACATAAAACCTCGGTATGGTCACTACTTCTGAGCTCTTTTTACCGACTTACTTAATATCTGATTCTGCTTCTATTCTAAGTCTCTTGCTTTACGAAAAATCTTGTGACGAGTTTTATAGGCTGTGTGATTTCTGAACAATTGCTAAAAACATAAATCAATTTACTCTTCCTTCACTTCTGATTTCACTCAGCATCACCTAAACTTCCTAACATTGTTTTGTCCTTTGATTCTTCTTCCATTTAAAAATACCTATAGTGCAATTAAAGAAATTTACAGAAATAATGCAAAAAATATATACACTGCTAATGGGCCTACTTACATCGGTGATCTCTACTTCGCAATACGTGTATAATATATATGATACCAAACATTGCCATGCATGCTGCTGCACTTTTTCCACCTCAAAATGCATTCTAATTACTACAGCAAAATTGAATTTGCCTGTGCATACATTAAGGTAAACCATGCAGACATTAAGGAATGAAGCAGCAAGAATCAGTTGTGTAACCAAGAAGGAAATACATATTTAAAATCATGAACACTATTATAACTACTTTGTCTGAGAAATAACTTAGTAATTTCTGCCTTAAGATTGAATAACTCCAAAAGATACTAAGCTGCTCTCCATGCTTACTTAGGAGCTCAAATTCACTGAAAAACTCCTGAAATGCCATAGTTAATGGCAGTAAAGTATCTACTTAAATTGTTTTCTGGGATGTCACAGCATCTTTGAAAGAAAAGTGTTATTGCTTGAAAACTTTATGGCATGCAGCAGAAAGTTACTGCATTCTAGTATTACAATTTTGCTAATAGACAAATGGTCTAAATCACCACAAAAAAAACTTGGAAACAATTTACAGGGGACCATAAAAATTGATGAATGTGGCAGAAACACCATTTAGATTTTAAAAAAAAGGCATTAAACATGAAAGAAAAAAAATTTAAATTAAGAAAGTCCTGAGATTGGAAATTAACTGCATCAATTTTGACTAAATTATTCAAATATTCCCTCATCCACATAACTAATTTGAGTTTTAATTCTCGTGAAAACCTGCTACAAAAAGGAAACAGCAGAGAACTTTCTTGTCAATGTGCAAACAGTCAATGGTAAAAAGAATAACCATCAAAAAAAAAAAAAGCCAGTTACAGACAGGAAAGACAAAATAAATGAAAAGTCAATGCATGGGAGAAACTGTTACTAAAATCGCTATAGAAACGTAGAATGGTTTGGTTTGGAGTACCATAAAGACAATCTAGTTCCATTCTCCTTTCCATGGGCAGGGATACCTTCAATTTGACCGGCTCGCAGAGCCCCATCCAACCTTCGACACTTCCAGGATGGAGCATCCACAGCTTTTCTGGGCAACCTTTTCCAGGGCCTCATCAGCCTCACAGAAACAACAATTCTTCCTGACATCCAACCTGTGCCTGCCCTCAGTCCACGTGGAGCCGTTCTCCCTTCCCATCACTCCATGCCCCTGGGAAAAGTCCCTTTCCAGCTCTCTTGGAGCCCCTTTAGGTACGGAAAGGCTACTCCAGGGTCACCCAGGAGCCTTCTCATCTGCAGGCTGAACAGCCCCAGCTCTCTTAGCCTGTCTCCACAGCAGAGCTCCAGTGCTCTGACTGTCTTTGTGGCCTCCTCTGGACTGGTTCCAGCAAATCCATGTCCTTCTTATGCTGGGAGCCCCAGAGCTGGAGGCAGCACTGCAGGTGGGGTCTCACAAGAGCGGAGCAGAGGGACAGAATCTCCTCCCCAGACCTGCTGGGAATGCAACCCAGGATACAGATGAGCTCTCTGGGTTGCCAGCTCACATTGCCAGGTCATGTTGGGTTCCTTGTCAATCAAGTAGTCAAGATTGTTATCAGTATTTCCCTTCAAACTACCATTTTTAAAGAATTTATATTACTTGACTGTTAAAATATGTTTCTGGGCAGAAACAAGGGCGCACTGTGCACAGGCAAATTTTTAAATTAAGAACGGCCTCCAAAATTACTCCAGCAATTTTCTGCACACAATTGTTTCCATGTGAAAAGATCCACATTTAGTCATGAAAACAGCACACTCAAAAAAAAAAAAGAATTTATCAACTCAGCATTCAATTTTAAGTAGTACTATGACCCTCAGTATTCCTACTCCGAATACACACACTAATACCCAAACTCCAAATAAGCACAATGCCAGAACGGAAGGCTTGATATAGATTTGCCCCTGCATTTGCATATCATTACATAACAAGTTTGAAACTGCAAGTTTTGGAGTAAATTTGAAATCAACCAGGAGATTATTAAACAGAATCTCAAATCAGTAATCGCAAATGAAACTTCGCATACAGTTGTGCCCCTTGGCAAATATGCCAAAAGAAGCAGCAAAATGATGAGGCTTTAGGGTTTTAATATATTTTTTCAAATATTCATTTTTATTCCCTAAGTGAATAATGTGATCTAAATCTTATCAGCTGACACTGCATCTCTAAATTCATTGTCTTGCCTTTACAGTTCCAACTATTCTACTTTTTTAACCAGGTTTTTTTTTTTTTTGGTAGATAAAAATGATATTACAAACCACTGTCTGTGTATTAATAAAGAAAATATAATTGCCAAAAATGTCAGCACTTTTAAGCAAGATAAACACTTCCCTTAATCCAAACTGTCAAAGAAATTTTTTTAAACCAAAAAGTCTTTTTAAAGAACAGAGTGACAGTAGGAACCCGTGTCAATAAATTACAAAGCAAAGCAGAGTCAAGTTGCTAAACTGTTCTAGCTTCAATGGAGAACACACACGCACCAAGCAGCCAGCATTTCTCATTCCCTCAAATCCTCAGTCTCTGAGCAACACAGGTAAATAGATGAGTTGGAAGTGCCAGATCAGTTACGCAATATGTCTCTAACAGTGACTGAAAAAGACTCTAAGGAATAAAATGCAAGAAATCTAAATATAAGAAATTATACCTTCCTCCAGAAGGAGTTCCCTGCAGCTACATATACGTGCGTATATAAAAATATGTGTGTCTGTGTATACACACAACACTAATTTAAAAAAAAAAAAATATTTATTAGCCGTTTGTTCTAGTGTGTACATTCTTTTCAAATATTCATATAAAGACAGTTTCTGCAGTGCCTTCCCCACCCCAGACTTTGGGTGAAAGAACACAATTTTCATTTTTTGGAGTTTGGACACCAGTTAAGCTGCTCTGCATGCACGTGGCTTGAGCACAATCCACAGATGCAGAACCTTTGCACTCTTAATAAAGAATTGGGTTTAGTTTAGAGAGACAGAGGCCTCCTGTATTATTACCCATCATATGGCTCATGAAACGACTCTCAGCCAGGCCTGAAGGCTTGGAGCACCAAGGGCTGGAGGCACACGGATGAAAAGACAATGCTGGCCAAAGACTGATTACGATGCAAAGCTATTTGCTATTTGGAATTGAAAAAGGGCTCATCATGACAAGCCTGGAAGCAATACTTGTTCACTGATGCCTGAGCCATTTCTAAACTTTGAAATTCACATTTTTGGAGGTGTTTTCTCTCATTGCTTCAAGTTGTGTGTAACTAGTCCTCATTTCTCCCAACAGCGGAGTTGGCTATGCCACTGCAGTCATCACGCGTTTCTATATGTACATATTTTCTAATATAGCCAATTAAATTATACTACTGTGTGCCACTATTACAAATCTAGAGAATCAGCAGCATATGTTTAAAAAAACCCAAAAGAAAACAAAAGCCTTTTCCCCACCTACGCAGTTTAGGAGGATGGCCTATTATTCCACATTAAAAATTGAAACTTTTAGTCACCACAGCTTTTTCTCTCCCAGCAATTGTTATTGTACGACCAGTGTTATTTTTGACTGGTTTTGCCTTTTAACTTTATCTAAGTTCACAAACTTGAAGACAAGGCTGGTTACCAAGGGACTTGTGCTCAAGACCTTATAGTTCTAGTACTAAATCTTTAAAACATGGGATGAAGCACAACACATATAGCAACACTTGAGCTCTTCTGAACTACATCACCACCTTTTTTTTAATGCAAATCCCTCCAGTCAGTGGCAAGGTAGAGCTCATTGCATTCCCTGTCCCCAGGCTAGCTGGGCTTCACCACTGCTCTGCCAAGCTCTAGTGCTGTGGAGACTTCCACGGGAGAAGAACAGATGCTGTAAACTAAATTTATGTCTCTGACGATCCCAACTTTATCTGGAGCTGAAGCCTGGCAATTCACAGAGCCCTAAGCAGTCCTCAGATAATCTGTCCTCTATGGCCCTTTGGCACCCCAGTGCTTGTGGTTTAAGCCTGATTCAGACAGATTCAGACAGATGGGGGGTGAGTGGGACAGGATTTTGCTCTTCAAACCTGAAAAGGAAATTAATTCCCCCAAATCTAAAACTCAGGGTCCCCCATCAATCTCTGCATTTTCTCTGGAAGAGACTGCTCCCAAGATGAAAAGCCAGTACAAAGACAGACTTCCAGAGCAGAAAAAAATAAAATTGCTGGGGGGAAAACTACAAAAAAAATATAAAAACACATCACCTGGGCCACAAACTGCACTGGCTCTGCTCACCCATCTCTCCAATAGGCCTTACTATTAATATGGCTCATTGCTCAGTCAGATTCTAGTTTAACAGAGAACTCCTTACTAGCTAGAACACTTAGTTTCAATGGACTCACACTGATCCTACACTTTAGCTCATCTTTACACAAATTTAAATACTTTAATTATTTGCTGAAAGGAGACTGTAGTTCACTATATAAGTCAGTGGTTGATTAGCTACCTAATTTTAACACCTGCAATAAAAACAACATACAAATCAGTTCACTGTAAGCAGACAGAAGACTTCTTCCCAAACAATACTCAGAAGAGCAAGAGTTAAATAATTTTAAAAACATTTTCTTCCTGCTTCCCTGTGAGAAATGCTCAGAAAAGCCTTTTTCTAACCTAGCCGTCTAGTGCTCGATGCAAATGCTCAAAAAACTTGGCTGTTTTCAGTTCTTTTCATATGACAAAACGTTTAAGCACTTGGAACCAAAGTTTCACAACTGTACTTTCTAAGCTGACAACAATGGACATATGTACAAGTCATTTAAGACTAATACAAAGAACAGTATAATTTTATTACCATAGCTTAACTATCCACTGCAGGCTGGTTTGGCCAGTCCTGTAGCATGTTCCCTACTCCACACATAGAGTTAGTTCTTCTCTCTAAGGAAATATTGTGGCTAGAAAGGGAATTTTAGTTCACTGCCTTAAAACTGGTTTTCTTGACTTGGAGATGCCAATAAGGTGTAAATATTTTTGAGGAGACTTTTATTATTCTATAATGACATTGTTCTATTTCTAATGCGTGCATACTGGAGTTTTTTTTCTCATGTTCTATTACACTCAACCCACACAACTTTTTTTTATTATTAAGTAATTGTGCTTAGAAAGCCAAATACTGAACCTTTGGCTATACCAAGGTAATTCTTTCCAGCACAGAGGCAATGCAGTTCAGCAAGCAAATGAATTTGGCTCAGGAATGATAGGAGCCACCTTCTGAGAGAGTTTTTTTTAGTGTCAACTCACAGAGTGGGTTAATAACATAGGTCTTGTCCCTCAAGGTTCATAGATAGTCCCATTACTTGATGGGACTATTCCTACATATAAACATTTGCAGAATAATCAGGAAAAATTGTATTTAGATACCAGATAGTAAGAACCAGCATATAAACAAACACCCGAGCTCAACATACGAAAAAGACCTGCTAATGAGAGCAGTAACCCAAAGAACACAAGGGCAGTGTTTTTTCTAGACATATACAATGCAAATTCTCCCTTCTTCTAAAAATTCCATCTTTTGTATTGAAACAAGCAAACCCCACCAAATTCTGTGCTTTCCATCAAAGCCACAGCTCTATGAGGTAGAGGCTCAGAGAGATAGATAGGATCTCTATCCCCTGTTGGAGCAGTAGAACAGGGGTACAGGATGGTGTGTACTTCTTAATCCCAAATCGTCACTGTCCCATCTAGCCCTCACCTCAATAGTACAAAGTGATGAAGTACTGAGGAGATTCTGGCTCTCTTGTAAAATTTTGTGAGGTCACATGATGACATGATTTTGGTATGAAACATCTCTCCCTTAAAATTCTCCCCTTCCTTACTACAAATTCAGCCTGTAAGGCTACCATACCTTTAATGCAAAGTCTACAAGTGTTTCCAATTAATAGTGAAGTATAAGAATTGGGATGTATTAATGAAAATTTTACTATTTTAATTGCACATGGGTATTGCATTATCTAAGCTACTTTTGTTACTAAAAAATCGTTTTGAAAAAGTCTCACTGCACATCTGTCCATTACCTTACCATGAACATTGAGATTTCCTCTGCAAGAAATACACACAGCACTCAGCATTTAAAGACAATTACCCAGCCTATAGACCTCTTGCCTTAATTGCTGTTGTATTTTTACACACTTTCTTCATCAACTAATTTTTCTTTCCAATGATGTCACTGCAATTATTTCTATTCAGCCTGAATGTTTTACATTAGTTAGGCAGCTAGATAGCTTAGACTTGAATTGCTCGGCCATTTTTGGAACTCAGTCTCCTGTAGGACTTTGCTTCCCTACTTTTCAGGGTGATTTCCAGACAGCCATCATGGTATTGCTCTGAGGGGAGGTCACAGTCATTTAGCATTTCTATATCCCCGCGCCTCGGCTTCATCGTAACATGGGAGCGATGGTTTCTCTGAGCACACGGGCTCGTGTCACCTTTTCCTTGGCAGGTCAGCTAGCAATCAAGGGTTCAGCAGAGGCACTGTGATTGAAATCGCTGCCATCATTTGTGCATTCGAGTGTCTCTGCTAAGGCACATAGATTTATTCATTGATCAAAGCAAGTTCGCTAAGGAAAGTTCCAGGAAGCACTTTTACTTGTGCTTGATTTTAAGTCTATGGGCAGCTCCATATGTCCGAAACTTCTGTGTTTTCCTGGACTGGAGTCCTTGCCAGCCATTCCAAAGTTTGCAAGACTTGCTCTAACATGGAAGCCACAGAAAGCCTGCCCATTTTCCTATACATTTCAAGGAATCAGTATCAGTGTACCATGAACTAACAAAGGAATGAAAAATGAATAGTTTGGCAATTTTCCTCAGCATCTAGCAAATCATTTATTATCAACAATTGCCAATAATTCAGCAGAAGCTTCTCCTTTGTTGCCTCTATTGTTTGCCAAAAATTCCTCCTCATTTTAGTAAGTCTGGCTGAACTGGGCAGAACATCTTGGTAACATTTTGAGAACTGTCTTTTTCATCTAAAGTGACAAAGACCTTTCCTCCAGGGCACCAGGAGAAAACAGCAAAACCCTGTACCTGAGTTAATAAGTAAGAGCAAAACAAGTAAAACCTTGGGATTTAGCACTTTTTCCAATTGTGATTTTCCAGAGTCCCTGTTCATCAGCATTTATTATTTACCTTTTAGCTTCATAGCATTTCCTTTTCACTTGGGACTTGGGTTATTGCTTTGCAAATTGTATATTAATATTGCTTACCTACAAATACTTTAGGTATGATCCCAAGGGCAGTGCTGTATGCATTTTGATGAACATTTGAACTTTTAAAATTCAGTAGCATTTATTTTAACCAGAACTAAAAGACAAAGCTGAATGCCAAGTTTGGTGATTAATTTACATCTACTTAAAGACATACTGAAGTAGGGCAAAATTCACTCCTTTGCAGAAGACTTGAGATTAAGCTTTTGTTTTGTTTAAAAGCTCCCAACAGCAGACCTTATATGCTTGAAAAAGCCAGTCCTGACATATGCCATGAAGAGAAAATACTAGTTTTAACTAGGAAGGGGCAAAACAAAATGTATTTGAGGCACATATGCCTGCTTAGAAAATCTGGAACTGTAACAACTTTTGAAGAAACCTGGCAGAGTAGTTTATAAAACAAACAGTTGTTCCCTCTTTGGATATTAGTAAGACATCATGAGAAAATTAGAAGAGCTAAAGTATTCTCAGATGTTTGCAGTGAACACTCCCCAGTTCAGAGTTTGGAAAATCCAATGTGTAAAATTTCCCATAAACAAAAGGTTTTATAAAATGTCAGTTCTGGGATGTTCTTGGCTGAGATTGCTGGAACAAATAGAAATAGGTTTGCGAACACAAATAGCTGATGTGGAGTGTCCTTGGCAATATCTGTGCTAATAAGCCAAAGATAAAAATAAAGAAAAGAGTAAAATTACAACTCAAAAAGTGACAGAGCTGAGAAAGTGGGAGTTCGGATTGCCTGTCCGTTTTCTCTCATCCTGTTACAACTTGCTGTATTAGAACTCCTGGTATAAAACCTGTCACCAGACACTAATCCCAGAAGCAAACTACATTCTGAATGCTCCCAAAAAACTGTATAAGGGTGTGTGTGAACCTCCCATCCAGCAGCAACGCTCCTGCAGTCCCAAGTGTTTCATGCAGTAACTGACTACAGGGGTGACGTGTGCCTTTCACATAGAGGACTTTCTTCAGTTTCTGCTTGGCACAAAAGCTCGCTGACTTTTTTATTTCACAGAAAACCCCTTATGGATAAATAATCAAATTCCAGGAAAGCATGTCTAGAAGATAAAATGCGAAGCTTTGGAAATGCAACTGCGAGCAGCAGTGAGAAGTAGAAGGGACAAAGCCCAAACTCCAGGAATAAAACGAGTTTCTTACCTTTCAGTCATGATTTGATTAGCAGCAACAGGTTCCAGGTTTGATTTCTGGCTCTTTTCTCAGAAACCTAAGAAAATTAAACCAAACTGGTTGAGTGTTCAGTGAATGATACTTTCATCTTTGCAGTGAATGAAAATGCATAACTTCACTGGAAGGACAGAGGTGAAAAGAGTAAAAAATTAAATTCACTGAACAGCTGATTTTCCCCTAAATATAGTAATAATTAGTCAAATCATTACTCATTCACAATCACAGTGAAGAATTTGATCCTTCTTGACCAAACCCTCTATTCCCATCTGCTTTAATCTAGAACATTTTGCATTGCCAATCTTCAAGCATTAGATTTTAGATGAGATTAGACAAATTACATCACACTGACCACAGACAGGTACTGAATTACCAAGACTTTCCTGCTTCATTACAAGCATACAATGTCATCAGATTTTCAGAAGAAGTTGTTTTTGGGTATGGGTTATTGTGGTGGGGGTATTCTCAGAGTTTGTTTTGTTTGGGGGATTTTTTTTGGTTATGTTTGTTTTTGTTTTTTTTTAAATAGCCCCGAAAAGGCAAAACAAATACAAAGTGAAGTTGTTTTAGACCTCTCTTGCTACCACTGCCAAAAACATTCCATCTGACCATCTGTTTTCTGGAAAGAGCTCCTCACATCTTTTGGGCCGTAGCTGTCAGGGTTTTCTGCATTTGAGAAAGGATATGTGCCTGTGCCTGCACATGAGGCCTTTAATTTAGAAACCAGCACAACAATTCTGTTTTATAGAAAGGCTTTTTTTCTAAAGCTGCATAGAAAGCATTTCAGATCAGTTGCAATCACAGCTAAAGCTGCAGAAGGTCAGTGCAAAGCAGCAGAGGAAGCTCCTCAGCTAGGATTAATTACTGACCATTGGTCTGCTTGAAAATATAATCTTTCTATCACTGTCTTGGGGGTTCTCCTTTACACTTCTCTGGGTTCATTTGGAGCACCATGCAGCTGTCTCTAAATCACTCTCAGTGTGCTCAGCACATGAACAGCTACACACAAAACACTAATGTGGATCCTGTCGGTAGCTCAGCATATTCTGTTTTCTCTCTCTGGTGACCCAGTGCTGAGGATCACTCCTGCCAGGAATGGCCTGAGGTCACAAACAAGCATGCCACAAGGCACTGCAGCAAGACCTGCATTATTATTATGCCTGCCTGACGTGCCAGCACACGCATCAAGCTCCTTCAAAGCATTTACTCATCTGTTTTACTGCGCCAGCTACTCAACCACAGCAGCAATGAGTACCTACCCAGAAGAGTAATCGTCTGCACCATGGCAAAGCCCCACACCAGATGCAGAAACAGCTATAAAGGCAGGCAAAACAGGAACCAGAGGTTGGGCTCCTCCTGCCAAGAAGTAACTTGGGTGGATCAGCATGCCCCAGGGCCATTGTGCTTTTATGGACAAACCAGCCTGCTTTTATGAGCTCTTGCTAGCTGTACACAAGGAAACCAAACAAGGGATCACAGAATCTAAAAATAACTTGGGCCAAAAGAGACCTCTGGAGCCATCTTGTCCTATCCATGCTCAAAACTGGGCTGACTTGGGTCGGGTTAGGGCCACCCACAAGTCTCTAACACCCCTTACTCTCTGCTGTGTTAGAGACTCGGACACCAGGCACCACATGCACGCATATCCATGATGATATTTTGGATCACATCAACCATAACACCCATAACAAGCTGCTAAACAGAGGGGCAAAAAGAAGAAACTGCAAAGAGGAATAGCATGTTCACAGCCAAATTCAGACCCCATGCTTTCTTCTGACCTCAGCAGAAATACATAATGTGGGTTCAATGCGTACAATGCTATTAAAAACCATACACACCCAAGGAACCCAATGAGGTCTGTATTGTACATTTTGGCCTTGATGATGTGTGTTCAGTCCACCAGAGTTTAGCAGATATGAAAGGAGAAGGGAAAGCATCTGTAAATGCCACACATTTAAAAACAGCCAGCTGGATCCTATTGACAGTGCTCAAAAACATCAGAGTATTTATCATGTCACACTCCCAGGATGGGGCCAAAGCACAGAGTCTGGGTTAGCAGTTGCTGTTTTCATTTACTTGGCTTTAGCTGAGAGTTAGGAAACATCACTTCCAGTGAGGGTTCTCCTTTGGTGGACTTTACCTGTTACTTGGAAATGTGGGTAAGGTAAGAAAACAGAAAGAACCTCCCCAGCCTCAGCTGGAGAGAGTGCGTAAGACAGAAGTAGAATTTACTTGCTTCCATAACCATGGCAAATTGAGCATTCTGTTCAGTTTAGTGATTCAACAACACTGTTTTCAGATAGTTTAGCCAAAAAGTTTTTTCTGCAAGTTTTTCTTCTCCCTAAAAAGCACTGTTGCTAATATACCAGAGGTAGAACAAGGCAAAGATGCTGACCATGTGGATACTAAAGTAAATTATTTCTCTAGCAATGGCCACATGAGAATTCTTAGAATTTCCTTCTGCAGCTCATGACTTTTTAGTGGTCTGGATGACCTTGATAGAAAAAGCAACTTTTAAGAATCTGATCTGAGCTTTCTGTGACATAAAAAGCAAATGCCAGACAATCCCTTCCCTTTATTGTCGTGTCAAGAGCACACTTCAGTAAGTACTCATTTATTCAGGTTATCTAGTCTCTTCATATATAAGCACAGAGAGGTGATGTAAGAACTTCAGGCAATTTTCTTCAGTGTGCAAAAATATTGTCATTATCACAGTGAAAAATAAGAAATAACTATTAATCTTAAAGGATAAACCTGTCTTGGGTCCTTATATGACTCCTTTATCAAAATTCAACAAGGCTTAACAGATTTGAAAGTAAGTTTGCCCTGTGAGGTGAAGATATATAAAATGTAGACATAGTAAGGGGCAGATCCAAACATTTCTGTGATGTCTACTCTCAAGAAGCCTGCACACTGGTAGGAGTTTTAAGCTTTTTGCCACAACAAAAGTAACAGCAAAGTTCTCACAGTGCAGACACAGCTTGTGCTAAGGGTTTCTAAAGCCCCAAAGAAAGCAAAGTGGTAAAAACTACATAGAAGAGACACACAGATATTCTGAAGTGACATCCGATTCAGAAGGGCTCACTTATTTCTAGTAGATTTGTAGAACTCACTGAATCTTGACATTACCCTCAAACCCCAGGCCATTCTTCCTGCATTAGTTTGTATGGATAAGCATTGCCACACCTCTGGCTGGACCACTCCAGAAACTGAAACTGAAGTTTTCCAGCTGAGAACTTGTCTCTTCTCTCTCATCTACAAGTGTCAGGTCCTGTCCATGTTTCATCTGCCACGACTGTGAAGTCCTGCAGATAACAAAGGGTCTGCCTACGCTTCTATTTGTTACCACAAAAAAAATTCAAACACCATAAGTATTTGGTATCTTACCCTTTAGTGCTCTTCCAGAAAATCCATTTAAGCCCAGCTACCATCGTAAACCCACTCTTCCCTGAACAGTATGGCAGAGATACCAGGCAAAGTGCAAATATTCAGACATGCTCACATCACCCAGGATACCTCAGACTCAACAGTTGCACAAAGAAACCAAAAAAACCCCACACCTCACCCTAACCTCCACCCTGCCCCCCCTCCAAAAAAAAAGCCCTAAAAATAATCTTCCTGACCATAAAAGGACTGGAACTTTTGTTTAGCTAAATTTACATATAACTTTCACTTGTTTCTCTCTCTGTGTTTCCTTTTCAAACAAAAATACCCAATGCTACATGCTCCAAGGAAACACGATTAAAGGAAATTGTACAGCTCTGATTTCTTGTTACCACTTTAATTTAATCTTGCTTCCCTGACCTTTTTCCTTATGTAAGCTGATTAAAATGTTTTTAATAACAATGATAATTTGGTCAAGGATAAGAATAAAAGGGTTTTCTGAAGGAGGTTCTTCTTTGCATAAACGTACACATATTTGCTGTACATTCTGTGAACACTTTCTGCCTATGTAATAGAGAGCCAGAAAATCATCTGTCAGGGGATGATGGATGATGAACTCTGCTACTTAGGCCTCAGGGCCCAGGCCTGCTGCTATACTTGACTTAGCCTTCAGTAGGCACTAAGTGCTCTGTCAGATTCATGCCAAGGGAAAAGCATATGCCTGGAACTCCCAAAAGTGTGGGAACCAGAATAAACAGAGACATTTTTAACGTTACCACACGTTTTAAATCTGCTGTGCCACTTTCCTGTAAGCATTGTCTGTATTTTTGTAATATATACAGTCATTGTGGGTTTGTTGCTCTGCCCATCACCTCTGTTCTTTGTTGTACACTAACCAAGAAAACAAATGAAAAATAAAAGGAATGCACAGCATACATGACCATTTGGCTGACTACTGCACTCTTTTAGCAAAGTAGAGACAAGTTCTTGGGGTTTTCTTTTCTCCCTTCCCCTTGACAGTGCTTTTGTAGGTTTGTTGCAACAAGGCTTTTCTCACCTCACGCAGCTTTATTAATTCAGGGGTTCTTTTAAAGTACTCTTGGGTGTTGTATCACCACACATAGATATGTACGACAGGGCTATAGCTAAAAGCCATCTTCCCCTCTTCTTTACACCCCAAAAATTCCATCAATCATTGAATCATGCTGCTTGGCTTGGATGGACTGCAGGACTCTCAAAATCTCAAGCATTTCCATTACGAGCCGAAGGTCCCACAGGCCCAAGGTAAAATGATGGCTTAAAACTGATGCCAATCATAAGCATGGTTTTCTAATGCATATTTTTATTTCATATTGCCTAACCACTGATTATAACCAGGCTTTTAAAACAATTTTTTAAAAAGAGAATTGGTCAAATGCAGCTATGATGGAATTTCCATCCCTCAGAAATACTTCAGCAATGAATATCTGTGTCTCCTTTTCTTTCATCACATCCCTCTTTAGATAAAATATTTATATTGTGGCAAGTAGTAAAAGGTTTTATTCCTTGTTTAGGAGAGGCTGACAGAAAATGCCATAAAAATTAATAGCAGTTCAAATTACACAAAATAATACTGAGGGTCTTTCCCTCACCACCACTGCAGATATCTTTACCCATAGAGATCAGAATAGAAGCTTTGTGAAACGCTTCTCGTTTAGATGTCCCTTCAGTTCAAAAGGGATATTCTGCAGCCCTGATTTACCACCGGATAAACTCTAAGAAAGGAGCTTACCAGCATTTTACCCCCTTCTTATACCTTCTCAGAACTAACAGAATTCATTGAGGCCCATCATATCTGAAAAAATGCCTCCATTTACATTCTTCAACCAGTCACGTTAACCCTTCCAGGCATCAGCAGGATTCCTGCAGCACCAAAAAGGGACACAGCAAGGCAAGGACAGAGAGTCAGAAATGAAGACATATTTTTAGGCCAGAGTCACTGTCACAACTCCAGCAAATTCCAAATTTCTTTGATTTTGACATGAATATTTATCAGAGCATGATCCCTATTCCTGAAAACTAGCCTTCCCTAGCCATGAAAGGACTGTCATTTGCAACCCCCATGTTGAAAACTGAAATCAGATCATTAGATGAGGATCCACTCCCCCACAGTGTTATTAGGCATTTCTTTCCTACATTACACATTAACACAAGAAGATATCCAAAGGTCCCTCCATCTTACTTTACAGATGGGTTTGGCTGACAGCTATGAGCCTGACTTGTCTTTTATTTCAATGCATTCATCTCAGCACCACTCCAGGCTTCTCTACAAAATATACCCGTCATTCAACAGCGGCAGAACAGTTTAAATGCTCTTATCTACTCACTTGAAATCCCACCCCCCAGGCAAACTGTTCCCTGAGATGATCTTTACCCTTCATTTGAGTCTAATGCACCGAGACCTAAAAAGACATTATGTCCAGAGACTGGTGTGGCTACGGTAACAATTACCAATTCAGCAAATCAGCTTCTCGTTGCAAGCACTTCTCAGGCTCTATATAAGCCAAGAAGAACCTAGAATCATTGTGTCAGCAATTCTCAAAGACTATTTTAAATGGTATCAAGTTTAATAAAACTTTTACAACACAGTACAGAGTGTACTTTGTGTTCCTTTGAAATTGATGGAACAAGCCAATTTTTCCAGGTTTGTAGGCATAACATTTATTAAATTATAATAAGAAAATAGCTATTTAAAACCATGAAATGAAAGACTATAATATACATGTAAAGGTCAACAACTGCATGAGTTTCCTTATTATATATTTTATCTGAGAAGCACTGGGAGACAAAGCAGCTCTGACTCTATCCATGTGCAGCTGCACACTGTCACTACTCCCTGCCCTGACTGGGACAAGGAACTACATACACTTATGGATGGCCCTCCTTCACCCAAGCCTCTTACAGAACTGCCTGCACCCATTAGGATGGTGACTTACATCCTTTAAATAATTTCCACCACATGTATCACATATAGATGGAGCTTTTGTAGCTGTAATAGCAAGGTCAGACTGAAATACAGTGGTTTTATTCCATCTCTGCACTATACTTCCTTTAGGATGTTCCTTAAATCAGTTTTACCACCTCCACCCCGATTTCCTTCCTGCAACTGTGGAAGGTTAATATGTTCTTTACAAGGGAAGAGAGGCTGTGTTAACTAATATTGCCGAACAGAAACAACAGAGATGATCAAAAAAGAAAAGCCAATGAGAAAATACCCATATGAAGTGGAAATTTCAGCACCAAGAGTCTGGAAAGAAATGTGATCTAGGTTTTGGTATTTAAAAGCATTTTAATGCTTTAGCATTAAAACATTTTTATTTCTTCCTAAATATGTTTAACATCAAACTTGAACTACAAGGAAAACAATAAATATTGCTGGGGCTTTTCAACTGCTATTTCAGAGGGCCTCATTCCACACTCTTCACTTAAGTTGAGTTGGCATTTAGAAGGATTTAAATAGGACTTTTTAGCAGCCCTTAGAGTGATACATCTTCCGGGATGCACAAACAGAATACACGGATAAGAGCACAGCACAAACCTTTTGTTTATTAATAATTGCAACTATTTTTCCAAATTCATAACATAAACCCCGACATTGTAGCACACTGAAATATAGTCTTCGTGATATGGAGCTGCCTAAGTTTGATAGACCTCAGAAATCTTCATTAATGTTTCCTTCTACTCTGTGGATGCATACATATATATTGCGTGTGGAGCCTGATATAAATCCATTGACTTCTATGGAACACTTCAATAGAAAGTAATTTGGATGAGTACAGGCAACCTTATGCCTTTAGGCTACTAATCAGCTTTCGAGCATTAAATTCAGCTGGCGTAAATGATATATAAAAATACAGAGACACCCTCTTACACTATTCATCAAATATGTAAAATACAACACAGAAACACTATCGCAACACACAGGTCCAGGTGTTTAAAGACAAACGTTGTAAAATTGGCACTATTTGAAAAACACAGCTGTGATTAGGATATAATTATCTTATGCAAGAAATCCATTTCAGAGCTATAATTCTTTGCTGCTTGAAACAGGAACAGATTTTTATTATTTTCCACTCACCTTAATTCTACAAAGTCTGTGCAGCTATAAAAGAGTGATTTGGATTCTAGTCTAGCTGAGAGTTCTAAACAAATTCTTTTGTAACTGATTAAATAACAGCAAATTCTTGTGAGGAATCTAGTTTTAATTTTGGATCTCAGATTGATGGAACAGGGCTGCCAGCAAACACACTTATTATTTATTACTGGATCCAAATGATACGAAAGTCATTGGAAGAAACAGGGGCATCACAGATATTTGTAAGTTACACAGCTTATCCGCATTGAGATTTTATATCTGAAGCATTTCTTCACATCTTACAGACACCACAGTATCAGAAAATAATTCTACTGGTGTATGAATGCAACAAAGCTTGGATGCACAGGTCACCAGCTGAACTTGCTTGTACATTATATTCTGCATAGGCATCCATAGAAACACACATGTATACCATATGTATACTTATATTTTTCAGATCACAGCCTGTTACCATTTGAATACAATTGCAAAATTGCACAAGAGCCATATTGTTATAATTGGCTCAAGGTATGCAGAGATGGAGCTACGGATATATAAATTGCCTTCCCCCAGACGGAGAATTTTCTTGAGATGCAGAATAAATACAAAAGGGGTTAAAAACCTCACACTAAAACCCAGCTCTGTCCTGTGTGAAGAATCCTTCCTCAGCAAAACACACTAAATACAACAAAACCACTAAAACTGGAAAATATTTACTTTTATAGTGACTTGAAACATTAGAGAAAACAATCTATCTGGTATTTTCCCCTTCTAAATTTGCAATGTAAAAGGGGAAATAAGATACTTCAGGATTTAAAAATCACAACCTATATATGGGCTGCATCATTCGCAAAGCCTAGATATTAATATTAGAATCTACTTCTGAGAAAATTAATGTCTATTTTAAAACCTTTTTTTTATGTTTGGTATGTTTAATTTAAAGAATGTAAGACTGCAGACGAGATGAATTTTCCAGTATCTTAGTCATTAAATTATATCACTGCTACATATTCACAATATGGTTAAAGAGCAGCCATAAATTAAAAGAAGAGTCTAATAATTTAGACTGTTCTAAAACAATACTAAAGGCAAGTAAAAATAAAATACTCCATCTGGATGTTTCAATTAAAATACGCTACATCGTATTGAGAAAATATTTGGAATTAATATAGTCAAATATGCTAGAAAAAGATTCTTTTGTTCTGATGGACTAAAACTGATCCAACTCTGCCAGGGACTCTGGCCACGAGAGAGAAACTGCACTGGATTACACAGCACTACTGAGCCATCTTATTTAAACAGGTATTTTAAAAAGTCATGATCCCCTTTTCCATAGCTGCTCTCTGTAAACATTTGGGAAATGAATTGCTCAGCAGCCATAGAATATAAGAAGCAGAAAGCACTGAACTTGGAAAAAAAATAGCTGTATTTCTTGAAAGAGACGAGATGGCTTCCTGTAATATGAAAGCAAAGCTTAAAAGATATGTTAGATCCAAGGAGAGCTATTGTATAAGGATGAAATTCACCCTCCATGTAAAGTATCAAGATTTGCCCAGTGATTAGCCATGGTTAAGTGGTATTTTACAGATTTAGGTAGGACATAAGAGAACAATAGAAATTATGCTGGTCCTCTTCTATTAGCATTAATTTACCACATAGACCTAACAAAGACACAAACACCTGAGTTACATCCCACTTGGAATTAGTCAAAGTTAAAATTACTATGCTGCAAAATAATAATTTCTAGACCCACTTTATCACCTTGCCATCTCATTACAGGCATTTAGACTTCCCAAACTCTATTTCATAATTCTTTTAATGAGCTAGAGTCTCTGTAACTATTTTTCAAGTTATATGTGGAAACCAAGTGTGCAGATAAAATGGATTGAAACACTCCAGGAGTAGTGGCACTGAGCTAGGCTACCTTCTTTCTTTCTTTCTGTAAGTCACTCATGTTTTGGACAGTAAGTCACACCAACAGAACATGCAACCTACATACTGGAACAGGACTCCTAGAGAGCAGGTTGATGCTCCAAGTCTATCCATGTTTAAGAGACATTTTGAAAAATGTCTCTAACAACATGCCTTAACTTTTGGTCAGCCCTGAATTGCTCAGGCAGTTGGACTAGATGATCTTTATAGGTCCCTTCCAACCGAAATATTCTATTTCCTTCTACCCTAAACTTAACCCTTCATACTTCATTAACAAACTCTAGCCGAAAGTACCAATGCCCTGGAGTCGAGGAATTGCATGAACACATCTTGGAGAATGCTTGGTAAGATACTTGAATTATCACCCATAGAAACAAGTTGTAAGTGGGGGAGACTAGGATAGATTTTGGAGGGTAAGAATGTTTGCAAGTACCTCAGAAATCACAAAAAGCCCTGAGTGTTCTGGTGATGAGGCTGTTCTGCCTATAGTGGGGAAAGGCATCATTCAAAGACCACAACTCTACATGATCCAGAGTATGCCTTGGGCTCTGCTCCTTTCCCCAAAGTCTCATGGCAATGTTTTTCCAAAGAAACAGAGAAGCCCTACAAGAATGAAAATTCTCACTTTCTGAACTCCATAGCTCAAGTGAAGTTCAGCTGAATGAAGCATATTTCCACATAGAAGTAAGTTGGACTGGTTTATTAATTCAGGAAACTCCTGTTCTCAAAAGGTGACTAGAAATCTCAGGGCAAATAAATCTCCAGTCAAATTTTACTGTTTCTGTACTTTCCACTAATTCTCAACAGGAGAACTAGAGGAAAATGTGCACTTTATTTTAAACTGTTCCTTGTCTTCTCTCATTTTCTTTCCTGCTAGCAGGATAGAGAGGAAGAGACAGAGACTGCAAAATAATTAGGGTAAAGACTATTTCTCCGAGATTTTTCAAGCCTCATTAAAAAAAACTCAATTCTCAATTTTATAATCCAGTAACATTTGTTTTGAGAATTTGCCTCTTTCCCAAAACAGAATGTGCCAGTAAATCCTGTCCAAACTCTGTATTTATCAAAACGACTTTGAGTTCAGCAATTTTTAAACCCTGTTAATAAATGTGGAATCTGTGACATATCCAAAAAAATTATGCAATTTGTTTGACATGCCTAGCGGTCCGGTGCATTAACCATGGGCCTGACAAGTTTATGGGAAGTATCATCTAAACATAGAAAAGCTCAAATCAGGAAAAACTTATACAGACAATATACTCACAGCCTGAAATAGGAAGAGGATGAATGACTTAGAGCATGACTCAGTAGCTATAACCCTATCTGGGAATATTTAAGACAAGAACCATGATTTGTATCTATAGAAAATATGAGAGTTGGTGGTAGATTTCTAGATTTGCTTTGTAAATTGGTCAGGAAATTATTTCTTGTGTGTAACATTATTTTTGCAGATGCTAATCATGTCTTTGGATTTGGATGTGAAGACATGCAGGGCAATTTTAGCAGATGCCTCCTTTCTCCTCTTCTCCCCATTTCCCCCTCTCCTCCTCTGTGGGTGCGGCAGCGTTAAAGCACACTTGAGAATTTGAAACTTAAACTTAAAGCCATCATCAAAAAGGAGGAAAAAAAAGATGAGAAAAGCATGAATTATGGTGAACAATTAACTGACTGCAGCAAAGTTTTCCCCATAGCAGGAGACTGGTAAATGTTGGGAAAACAAATCTTCATAATTATTGACACTTGTGCTGGAGTAAATCTAAGCCAAACCATTAAGTTGCTCAACCACAAAGAGATGATTAAAATTGTTCTGAAAATCTGGCTGTGTTTTTCTTTTGGAAATAAAAGGTGAGGTGGAAAATGGAGTTTACGTCTGCATGTTCCACAAAACAAATCAAACTAACTTTTATATTTAATTGTTGAGTTTAGGAGGAGGAAAGGGAAGCTAAAAAAAGGCCACTGGAGTATTTCTGTGGTGATAAAAAACTAAACCGAATATACCATTTTTCAATTAAAATATCTGAGGCATTTCTTCATTTTCCTTATAATGAAAATGCTGAGAAAATGTTCAAGAGTGGGACTGTCAGAAATAGGGATTTCCAAAAAAATCCTATCTACATAATCAGAGTGCCAACTTAAAAGAGAAATGGCAACACTGACACTGCATGATTTTAAAGGAGACTCTTTCTTTAAAGGCTGCAAAATAAGACAAATAACCTCCAAACCAAAAGAGAAAAGCTTTCTAGTCACCAAAAGTGAAATTAGTCATCTCTGAGGAAGAAAAAACCAACCAAACATTTCCCAATATCACCATTCGTAACTGGGATAAAACCAGTTTATTTTATATGTTCTGAGCTAATAGCCTTTTATCATGCCATCTACTGCCTTTATGGCTACATCTTGTTCCAATTTTGGTTTCATCCATTCCCATTTCCAAACGACCATAACTTTCATACAGGCTTGCCATGCACCAGATTCCATCTGTCTGTGACCTTGAATAAACAAGAGGCCTTTGATGTTCTTATGCACTTCAAACCACTTTGTCATTCCCAGTGATATATGAGCCACACTGTAGTGAAATGCAGTCATCACTGGTTTGTGGAAGTGCCTTCCTGCTTCTTCTCTTGATGTAAGTTTACCATAGAACAAATTTACTGTAATCTTTGTGTTAACTTGTGCTTCCCTACGGAGTGAGAAAGAGGTCAGCAAAATAGCAGCAGGAGGCTAGAAATAGAAATCCTGCACATACAACATCCTGACAGCCAAAAACAAGGATCTGTCTCTAGAAGAAGTAAAAAACCAAATCACGCAAACCCCATCCAACAAACCGATTGATAATCAGAACAACAACTTCTTGAAAACAAGTATTACGAGGAATTTGTTAACTGATGGCCAGATTTACACACGCCACACAGCAGCTTTGTTGTGGCATTATGTGCTCATCCTATTACATTTCAAGGCTGCTGTACAAGGCTGTTGGGTTTTGGCGCTGTCAAAATGAAACAGAGATTATGCGGTACCACATGTCAGGCAGCTGAAGCAAAGGATTCCTGGTCTAACATGCTTGCCTTTCCAGTCTGGAGGGAGTATTAAAACCAATGGAGCAGGAGAGGAGGGTAGGCCAGCACAGGGAGGGACAGGGTGTTTTTGCTTTTGCCCCAACATCTCGGCAGTCCTGCTGCACTTCTGAAGACTCCTGTCTGGATGCTTCTGCACTAGCCAAATGCAGAAAGAGTTCATCTTTTCCTCCAAGACAAAAAAACCCCACAAAGCAAAACCCTTCAGCAATTATTTTTTAATGCAAATGCATGTTTATTTCATGCCCTCAAGCCTTTTAGTCCTGGTTGTTTCTGACAAACATTCCACAATAGACTCTTTAAAGTCTGGCATATGTGCCAGTGCTAAAAAACATACAGTAGAAGACATAAGACAATTAAAATGAAAGACGACAACAACATGCTGCTAATGGTTTTAAATTATTACATTGTACAATACTTACTGGTACATCATGGAAAAGCTATCCCCACAGCTCTGCACAAGCCTGAGCTCCATCAATAAACTAATCTTTATCATGTAATACATTGGTTTTCTGTTACAACGATGTTTGCACTATACAGTCCAGCATCCTGTAACTGTGGATAAAGGAATGACACGACTACACCCCAATTAGCTCAGGTCTCTGCCTCAGTATATGACAGGTTTTCATGGTCCACCTCCCCAGTCAATATCAGCTTAGGAGATACCATTGATTGACCTCCAAGATGGAGCTGTACTCGATAAATACAACAAGATGACCTGCAAGCCCCAAGGTGCCCAGACTGCCAGAATCTGAAGTAACTTACAGAATAACCCACTTTTAGGAGAAATCTGACCTAAACAGCATCCAAGATGCACCATGAATTAGCTCCCAGAGGACCTGGAGCAGACACTGGTGTGCAAGATGGCTTCCAGTGCTGGCTTACTTTTTACCACAACATTTCAATTTTTTGCATAGTCCCAGTTCAGCTAAGTGTTCCGATAGACAATATTTTAAAAACAGGATTTAGGCACCCAAATTATGTCAGTATTTTTTTTTTAAAGTTACCTACATAAAAATAAATTCACAAAAACAACCAAAAGCATTTTTCTAACTTGGCAAGGAATAACAGTGAGTTGTGCTTTTTCAGCATGAAATACAGAGGTATTTCAATGTCTGTTCTTTCTTCTTTTTGAGTTTGTTTTGGGGGGTGCGGGGGGGTGTTAGGTAAAAAAAGAAAAATAAACAGGAATATTTCATAAAAACCTATAACCAAGTAACTAAGGGCTCTTCTGGGATGTAAGAAGCCGGCGTTTGAGTTCCATGCTTCCTCTATTCCAGACAAATGCCCTTGTCACTCACGTTCTTACCCGGTACTGGGCAGCTTGCTGCCTTCATACAAATGGCAAAGCTAATACTTTCAAATAAAGATTTTTAAAAGTCAGACTTCAGCAATGTGAAGCTCTAGCTGGATTTAATAGGTATCACCTCTGAAAAGCTCAATTTTTGAAAGATAAATGGAGAATTACATCCTCTGCTTTAAGAACTGACTACCAGGAACTCCTTTTTCTAGTTCTTCGTTTATGCAATATCTGTACTTTATAAATATTTCAGAGTTTTCAATGCCATTTTAAAAATAAAGATATCGCATTCAAGAAAGACCAAGCAGAAAAAAATAATCCCAAAGTTGTCCCTTTATGTTACTGTCACAGCAAGTAGCAGTAGCATATTTTTCCCCATCCAACTTCTATTTACGTAACGATTACTGAGCATGTTAACTACAAAGACACTCCAAGCAGCTAAAAAAATTAATATACAGTAAGAATTTTAGAGCTTCATGGAAAGATTTTTGCACAAAGCAAAAATTTTTAATATAGCTTCCCCTCCTCTGTGACTTAATTATTTTTTAACCAAAATGAAAACAGACACACTTGGCTTCAGGATAACACCACGAAAGGACGAAGTTCTTAATCCCATGAAAGAGACAAGACTCTACAAAGCTTAACTGCTCTAAATTATTGAAGTATTAGAGAGCCTTGCAATTCTTCAGCAGTCCTGAAACACATTTGTAAGGAATATTAGCTCAGTTTTAATGGAGAAGAAGCATTACTTCCAATGTGATGGTGGTAGCTGGGATCATGGCAAGGATGTTTGCCTAAGAGCACCGAGGAAATCTCCAGAGAAACCGTGGGTGTCTACACACAGCACGCGCCATGGCCACTGGCCCATCCCTTCTAGAGCTCAGTAAGAAATTAAAACCCATTCTCTTGCTGACAACTGATAAATTTTTTCCCTGCCAAAGCTCACCACAGGCAGGCTGAAACCCTCACACCAATGGCCACTGGCTCTGCAGTGGGATTATACCCAAAGACAAATGGGATTTTAGCCCCTGCATGGAAAGTTAAGGATGCAATTTAAACACCTCTTTTTCGTAGTTCAAGAGAGCTGGCTAAAATAATTGTGAAACTAAGCCTCAGTGCACATTGTCTAAGCCATCTGAAGCAGCCAACCTGAGAAGGGCAGGAGATTCTCTGATACAAAAGACCATGCATGAATCAAGAAAAATCATCAAGAAAGGTTCCATTAGCTTGGAATGGAAATTTCCAAATTCAGCAAGACATCTAAGTAAGCACTCTATGGAGTCAATTCGTGGCCTGAAAATACCCAACATCTATGAAAATTAATTTGGATGAAACTTATTAAAAATGCAAACTTATTAATTTTTTTAAGAGGATACATTTAAAGTATTGCAGGTGAAATGTTTATGTAAAAAGCAAAGGCCAAACTACTGTAATGTATGTTTCAGACAAACTAGAAACCCAGTGCTTAGAAGAATAAACATTCATAAACTCTGCAATCTAATTTTATACAGCAACAAAAACGTACAATAAATTTCACAGTCTTATTGATCTTAATACCATTGGCATTGCCCCAGCAATTGATTTAGTCATTTGATCATCAGGAGAAAAGGAAGGGGAATATAATATTTTAGTGGACTTCATAAATTCAAAGCCTCAGCTTTCAAGTCCAACCAATAATACAATAAACCATGGAGATCATAAATGGAACAACTAAAGTTTTGTAATTACAACATGGTTTATAATGTAATAATTTAGCAAATGGCAGGCATGTTTGATTTATGCAAGATGCAGAATAGTAGGTTGTTTCTTATCAGAGCTGTAGCAATACATTTTCTAATAAATATTCAGAACAATCCAGTTTTGCATCTCAACCTCTCCAAATGGTGACTGCTTGCCTGGCATTGTCTAAATTCAAGGGGTTGTTTTAAAAGTGAAACAGATCTATTTCCCATCTTCCTTCTACAGATTTTTTAACCCAGTGTTTATGTTTTTTCAGCTATAGAGAATAAAAAGCTTTTGGTGTTTTCCATGATTGTAGGACCATTAAGTACTTAAAATAGGCACAATATTTAACATTGCCCAGTCAGTCTAAAAGGCTGTAGCATCATTCAGTTACTGGGTTGCTTTGCCAGCCTTTCTACCGGCACGTGTGTGCAGGAGGGAACCCATGTGTCACCTGCTCCTCACAGGAGGTTTCTAGTCTGTGTGTTTGCCTCTCTCTGCACCTCTGAAATAAATGTTAAGGTTTGGAATGTTGGTTTTTTTTTGTTGTTGTTTTGGGTTTTGTTTGTTTGTTTGTTTTTTGTTTTGTTTTTATTTCTGCAATACCAGCAGATTACAAAAAAACCTCAGAGCAGATCAAGTACTGGATGTTTTGATTCAGTTTTAAACCTGCCCCTTCAGCTACACTCCCAGAAACACCCTCTGCTGCAGACAGACCCTTTGAGCCCAAGAACATCAGTCTCAGCCATTGGTACAGCGTGGTCACAGCACTTTACAGGCAGTAAGAATTCTGTAGACATAGAACCTCCTTAAAGTGGCTGCCAGTTTGTTAAAGGTCAGACTTTTAAAATAATACACCGAGAACAAGAAGCCCGCATGCCACTCGGTGAGTTGTAGGATCAGCTGGCTGGCAGACATCACAGCTTTCAGGAGGCTGCTTCAGTCTGTTCAGGCAACACAGCACAGGTTTGTGAGCCAAGAAAACACATTCAGCTTGCTGTGAGCTGGGGATATTATGTCTGGCCACTGATGTCTAGTTCACCTCAGAAAACATCTCTGTACTGAGAGAAAAGAAACCTTTATTCTCCTGACAACAATACATCCATTTTCATAAGTTCATTTTAAACTTAAAAAAAAAAAAAAAGCCCAACAGCAACAAACCAATGCATCAGACCTACAAAATCAGTTTCACTGTGTTGAACCCCCCAGAGATATCTCCCCAGGCACCCTGACAGTCAGTAGAAGCTCAAACTCTCTTGCTGCAGCCCAAAATATAAATCCATCTAAAAGTCAAACCCAGATAGTGTTGCAGTGCTCCTAGGAGGCCTGTTTTGCACAGCAGAGATCCACCTACTTAAACAGTTCAGAGCAAGGGAATGACTCAGGACACTGCCCTCGTCCATGGGTAGGTTTCGATTTACAGGAACAAATACCGGTGCAACAACAATAATTCTGAGTGAGCTGCCTTTCCTGTTCAATATGTTTATTGTACTCTAAGAAAACTTTTCTGCTAATTACTCTGTGGAACATTCTTACATTTTGGCCCAAAGATCAAAGTTCAGACAGATTTTCAGACAGTAAGTGAAGGACGTGTCTAATCCCCTTCCACTCCCTGAGTGCATCACTCTGCAGCCAGCACAGAAGCTGATAACTCATAAAGGGGAGTTACGACGCTGTCCTGTGCCTGCACACAGGGGAAGGGTTGGCCAGACAGCACTGAGCTGGGACAGCATTCAAGAAGCTTCCTAGTCCCAAGGCTTCACAGGCCTCATAAAATTTATTAGCTCCAAATTTATAGCAGCTCTTGAACGGCGAATCATGGACAGTCTAATTCTCAGTGGAAAATTCACAGTAAAAATTCCCACATGAGAGAACTAGCCACTGATGTGGGAGTCCCTAGCAGCATGGGGAATTCTGGGAGAGACACCCAAAATCTGGCCTGCTGTATATCCACAGCTCAGGACAGCATCACATGAAACACCTGCCTGTGACAGCAAAGTCTCATCCCTTTGAAAGGCATCTGCTGCTGAACAGCTCATCCCACTAAAGGCGGCGGATGTCACCATGGGCCTACATGAAATACTATCAAATATGTGACTTATTTCCACTAGCTGTTACTTCTAAAGTGGTGTTCCCCGCTTTTTTTAATCTTAATTTCTAAACATCTCTTAAAAAAAAAAAAGCTCCTCTTGAGTTTCATCAGAAATGACTTGGATGATCTTCTGTTAAAAGAATGACTTTTATCCTCATTCAAATACATATTGTATTGGCTTAGAAACATCAAAGAGGCAATGTCTTTACATATTCTATTTCTAAGAAAAGAAAAGGAGTTCTCTCTTTATTAACATTGGTAATGTTGAATCTTATAATGAAAAATGCACAAAAGCAATATTTTTGATGAATAGGTAATAGAACAGCACTGAATAAGAGAGCATTAATATATTTTTACCCAAAGACTCACTCAGATAATGCATCAGGAGGGTTTTGAACTGAGACGAAGCCACAACCAAAAATGAGGTCGGTGCTCTCCCGCTCCCCCTCCTACAGCCCAATATTTTTATTGACCTTGAAAATCCACCACACAGCTCAAGCCCAGCTTCCAGCATGTCACTGTCACAGCCCACAACAAGCACAGCAGGAGCACTTCCTCTCAGGCCAGAAGCACTTTGCAGGACACAGATAATGCTGTCTGACCACACCAATATGCAAACATTACCTAGGGCAATTATTTGGATTACGAGTGGAAAAAAAACACAGTAGCATCTTACAAGTAAGATTTTAGTACCCATGGATGTTTTTAAGTTTTTATTGCATCAGCAAGTGACGTGCAGAAAAGTCTGCAGCATTTTCTGGTAGACGGTGGGCACATATCGTTTCTGTCTCTGCTATGTGCAGCACAATAGAGCCTTTGTGATGCTCCCCAGAAAACCTTTTTATGGACTTGGATTTTGAACATTCCTTTCACTCTTTGTCATCTTTTACCATTGTCTTTGAACCACTGTGATAATGAAATTACAAAGGGCCATATAAGCAGTTAGATTGGAAAACAAAAAAAGGAGAAAGAAAAAAGAAATTTTAAAATAAACCAGGCATGACACTCCCCTGTATTTTTCATTACTTAATTATAGTCAATAGAAATCACAAAAATCTTATATTAATTTGAGAAAAAACCTCTGTCTCTGTTGAATTCTAAAATTTTTGTTGAGGTCTGCAAAAGGGATGCCATAGGAAAATACACTATGCTGGAATAACAGCCACATATTTTGGGATTTGTGTAACATTGAGAAAATACCTTCATATGTTTGTATAGAAAAGATGGTAGTTCATTCTTCCAAACATTTTAATTAGGCTTTGAAATTTCAAAAATCCCAATGAATCCGTGTTGGAAAAATCTAGATTTTACAGTGACCCCTTCACACCAGTTTTCTTTGCTCCTCTGGTTTTACATAAAATGGAAATTTGCATTTGAGAGTGTTGTACATTGCAGTAGTAAACATATTCCTTCTTAATTTTCCCTGCCTTCCTTTACTTATTTTACAATAAAAGAATTGTTTCATAGCAACAATACCTTGAAAAATGAAGATGTGTTGGGATCAGAGTTTGTATGAAAGAAAAGTAGTGGTAGATGCAGTGGTAGGTGAAGAGTAAGATGTATTAAAAAAATCAGAGAAGGAAAAGCAGCAAAGCATTAGTTTATCTATGAGGGACACTGATGAGAGACAGCACCCTCATCCTCATGAATCTCTTCTCTCCCACACAAACGTATTTTCCACAGAGGATTTAATCCACCTCTCTATTCAAGACCCACTTGTCTGCTGATTTATCAGTTTCTTCTCCCATCACTTCTGTGCCTGAAATCACAACCTACAACCACAGAACCAGAGCTACAGCCATGGATGTGACCCAGCTGAATGCACTGGGCAGGTTCTCATTCCATCCATATTTCAAATCCTTTGCAAAAGCAATGTCACCATGCTCATTATATGAACATACATAAAATTTGCCTATCCTTCTCCTTGTTTTCCGTTTCTCCTATATCTCTCTACTTGTCTATCTTTACTATGTACAACACTCGCAGTGAGGACTTTTTCTTGTGAGTGCTTGGAGCTTGGCTCACACAGAGGCCTACCATAGATAAATAAGACAACAATTTAATCTGCACTCAATCTTTGTGATCTATGGAATAGCAATGTCTTGTTTGAAGTGTGGTATTACATTTGGAAACAGCAAACAAGAAGCTAATTATTTTTTGTGTTTGTATCTGTCACTCTTTTTCCTGTGGATTGAGCCACTGTCTCAGCCTGCTGACTCTGAGCTTCAGAGAAACAAGAGATCAACAGGGCTGAACTGCATTAGGGGTAAAAAAAAAGTTCAGACAAAGAGAAAGAGCAGATCAGGATGTCTATAATGTCTGAGGTAGTGGCTCAGGACACCAACATCATACTAAGTCACATAGGGAAACACTGGCATTTTGGCAATCATGGAGTTCAAAAGATGCCCACAGTCAATCAAATTTGAATTAACAAATGGAATACAAACTGCACAGGGAGATGTGAGATGAGAGAAGAGGGAAAGAGTACTGGGATTAGGAGCTAACTCAGAGCTGGAGTAGGCTCACAGGGTTTGTAACAGCTACTATAATTTCTGCATGAGAATAAACACTTCAGAGATAGGAAGGGGAAAGCAGAGGAAAGAACAACAAAAAGAAAGGGAGGTGGCAGTCATTCCCTCCGCTCTTAAAATATAAACCATTAGTAGAAAAAAAAAATTCTAAAGTTACTTTCAAA
The DNA here is from genome assembly GCA_013397845.1 of Melanocharis versteri. Classification (NCBI taxonomy): domain Eukaryota; kingdom Metazoa; phylum Chordata; class Aves; order Passeriformes; family Melanocharitidae; genus Melanocharis; species Melanocharis versteri. Next base: position 1,088,484 of record VZTG01010637.1, on the reverse strand, counting down.
ACCAAGACATAACAGCTCCCTGTGCTGTTATTATCAACCAAAGATTTTGCCTTAAAAGGGACTGGGAGAAAATTTTCTTAACAATTATTCACAACTCTGCTTTTAAGATACAATAAAAGTTATGAAAACCGAATTTGCACATGAAATTTTACAGAGCTGTGAAAAATTAAACCACATGGGAAATAGCCAAAAGAAATGTTTCATATAGTTGTGTGTACATTGGTGCATATGCTCCAAAACACAGCTCACTCAGTACCAGCCAAGAAGCTTGCATGCTACAACGAAGGATTTATAAAAGTAAAGTCAGGCCTCTCTTGAGGCTGGAAAAAAATGTGTTGTTCCAATGTGCATCCTTTTGGTTTCATCAGCTTTTGGATTCCATGCCGACATTAACATATACACCCCAAAATGCACATCGACAGCAAAACACGTGGTCTAATAGTCACCACATCAGAGATTGACATAAAGGACAATATTTGTCTGACAGAAGAGCATGGAGCAAACAAAGCGCTGACATACGCAGACGTGAAGCCACACAAGGAAACAGACTTGAGTCTGCCATCACCACCCTCCAACATCTTGCTGTTGCCACTCCCAAAAAATGAGCAGAGTCACTCCATGGTCACATGGCTACTGCTCCCCAGATATACGCATTTCAAGAGTGCCTAGGGGATTTGAGTCAACCAAATCCTGCCACTTTGCTAAACCCCTACCCATTTGTCTAGTGTTTAAGAATTAAACTCCTGGAAATATAATTATATCCAATATCCTCTCCTCCTGCTTCGTTCCTGCTGCACACAGGGGCATTGCAATTTTCAAAAGCATGTGCCCTCACAACACTGCTTTCTAAGGATGTACAAGCAAATCTTCCCTCACCGCACACAAAATGGAGGAGAATCATGGAATGGCTGGGGTTGGAAGGGACCTTAAAGATCATCTCATTCCAACCTCCTGCCACGGACAGGGACACCTTCCACTAAACCAGGTTGTTCAGAGCCCCATCTGGCCTGGCCTTGAACAATTCTGGGGAAGGGGCACCCACAGCTCCTCTGATCAACCTGTGCCAGGGCCTCACCACCCTCACAGTGAGGAGTTTCAAAGCCATGCAAGCGATTTGCAGCAAAACTGGGAAGGGCAGCCAGGTTTGTTGGCTGGCAGGTGAGCTGGGAACAGCCTGTTTGCTGCTCTTCTGTTCTGTGCTGAGCCATGGCAGAGGTCCTGTGCTAGGCTAGAACAAGGCAAGGCATTGCAAATTTTCATTACAGACATTTTTCCAAAGCATGTCGCCAATTAATGCATAATTACGTTTTCTTTTTAAAAGCATAGGACAGAAAATGCACAGTCCATAAATCCTACAACATTAAAAGATACAGCCCTGTTTAATTACTATACAAACACAAAGGAAAGATTCCCAAAATCTTCTGACTGAAAGGGTTATTGTTATAGCTTCAAGGGCAACAACATAATGTGAACTTTCAGTTGAAGATGCCAATCGTATTGAAAACTAGAAATAAAAAACAACTTATAGCAATGAAGAACAAGGCAAATAAAGGATATAACCACACAGTGAAGAGCAAGGAAACAGCGAAGAGAGAATTCACAAAATCCTGCAGGATAGAGGGTAGACCTTCAGGGGGTCTAAACAGCAAACAGCATTTCAGCTGTGATTTCAGGATCTGAATCAGTAGGACACCAGTATAACTAGCAAGCAGCAAAGTTCTTGAAGCAGGAATTGCTAGGCTTACCACCATCACCCTGTCCATCAGCAATGAAAATTTCAAAGATAAGCTCTCAGGTCTTCCCAACTTTCTCAGCAGTAACAGCCTTCATATTATCATCATGAATATCATCATCTTTATGAACAGGACGTTGGAAACTGTGCTTTCTGTTTTGGCTGTACTTGTCAGAGACAAAGCTCTGGGTTTCTGTTATGTATGGACTTAGGTAAGAGATGTTTCCAATTTCTGTCTTCAAACTTTCAACACTTTTCTCCTAGTCAGAGCTCTTTCTCCCTAGAAAGATGACTTTACAACAGCACTGCTGTAAATTAATGGTCAGTTCTGCCAAAAGAGGACAGAAATGTTTAGGATTCTCACCCTTGCTTACATTTTATAGACAAAACATTTGACACGGAGATGGAAAGATGATGACTGCACTGAGTGTAGGTTATAGTAAACTCTCCTGCTTATCCAGACAGCTGCATGTTGCACAGCTTGAATGCAGGATCTCAGCCATGATTTCTGTCACTCAGTCACTGCTGATGGAAGGGCTGTGCTATAATTTTCCTATATTTCAGCAGCATCTAGAAACACCAGATGTGGTTAAAGTCCTGTGAGATTACACAGAACACAGCCTTTTTGTAAAAGACCAGTTGCCTTCACTCAGCTGCCCAGGGTTGGGTGACATGTAGTGTGAAAGTTGCTCTTACCCTTGGGGACCCACTGCTCAAAAAAACATTCCTTGGTTTTGTTCTTTCTTCCCTTTTTTTTTTCTTTTCTTAATAGAAGGAAAACCAAGTCATTTTACACAATTTTCTAAGATTCAGCAGAAATAAACCCCTGATTTTCTGAGCCTGAGGCCACTGCTCCACACTGTAGATCATCTGCCCTCCCTCCTTCAGTTCTGGCACAGCCAGGCGTTCCCTCAGCTGCAAACCCCTGCTAGAGCAGTGGACAGGAGCACCAATCTCCCCAGGTCACCGACAGCCCAGGTTGCCCTTTTCCTTGGAATGATTCAGCATCCTGAGCTCAGTTCTGAGGAGAGACTACCCTGACCCTCCACCATTCCCCCTTTTAGCCCCACTTCTCAATGGCTCCTATTTGCTGCTCACTGCAATATTTGGAAGCCATGAGTTAGGCTGGGCTCTGCTAGCCAATATACAACACAGCTGGCATGAAGTCCAATTAATAAAAATGTGGGACCTCTTAGCTGGTTTTGGAAGCTGTAAGTGCTAGAAATTTATCTGTTAAAGAATGAAAATAAAAAATCTTTTATTTTCTTTGACTCCTAGAACTGGGACCTTAAAAAATATCATCTTCATAAGAACTGCACAAGACCATCCTAATTTCACACCAAGGATTTTCCAGTCTCTGGAAGATCCTTATTTCCTTCCTATCTGATGTTCTGTTGCCTATCTTCATTACAAAAGTGAAAAGCCCGTTACTAAATTGCTGAGAGCAGCATGATTTTCTGTACTTCTGTAATTTGTCATGTACAAGGGAAAAACTTGCCATCATATTAAGTTAGGGCATTCTCATAACTACTTGCCACAGCGAGCAAAAGATTACTTGAAAGAAATTACTTCAGGACACCAAAACAAAAATTACTTGCTTTTGCTCTGATAATTTTTCAGCTTGCCTTTTCTGTCTTGGTATGCAAACATGGAGCCTAAATTCATCTGTTTGTATACATCCTGCTTCCCAGATGTGCAGGGTGCAAACATACATAATATATATGGGTCAAGTTTGATTGCTTAGGAAGGAGGCAATAATGCAGGACTAATTATTTTCCTGACCTGATGGGTAATATTTTATTTAACTCCACTCTAGGGAAGCTAAACTAGATGGTGGGAAAGAGAAATGTATTCTCAAAGGAATAATGCCAGTTTATGCAGCACCTTTGATTTTTGCATACACTCGATGATTGAGATAATTTAAAAATATTATTTATTCATTATGTTTTTATTTGGACCCCTCATGTAAAGGTTACATTTTCCTATTCCCCTCTCCATGCCTAATATTTGTTACAGTTGCATTTTTCAAACCATTTACTGTCTGAAGGGTAAGTAGAATGACACTGCTCATAATGTGCAAATAAATGTGAAATAAGCTAGTCAGCTCAAGTGGAATGAATTACTGTCACTGGTAAAATAAGGCAAGAGGGAACAGCTGCCTTGGGAGCTAAAAAAGACTCCAGCAGGTACTGCTATTGAGCGACTGGAATAACACTTACTATGATTTATCAAAGACCACTTGAAAGCACTTCTGAGGCATTAAATAGGCATGAAAAGAGGCTTTAGTGGCAACAGGACTCTGCCAGAACTGAGTGATTAGGAGACTCAAAAGCTTGACCCTAACTTGCAGCCTATGAACAAGGGATGCCAAAAATCTTCAAAGATGTGTGGAAGAAAATGGAGGGTATAGTCAATTTTGAAGAGATTGCCACAGAGCTACTGGGTCCTATTACAAAAAGCTGATAGCATGACTATGCAGAAAGAAAAAACTCAGTCCATGGTTAGTACCACAGCACTGCGCCAGCCCACCAGAAAATAGCTTTGTGCAGGAATGACCTCATAAATGAAAGAAAATGCTTAAAATATTTTCAGTTGCAACATCCCTGTGGTCAAAGACGATTTGCTGCCCTCTCTGTCTGCACTGCTAGCCTGCAATTCCAGCAATGCCTTTGTGGCAGAGGCTGGCACAGTGGGACCACAGGAGCCGTGCTGCCTCTGCCAGGCCCCTGCAGTGACAAAACTCCAGCTGGCACAGACCAAGGTCGTGCTTCCAGGTCTCACCTGTCCAGCCACTGCCTATTCTGCTGGTGAGAACAAAGTGTTTTGATGTTGGGCAAGCGTTCAAGGATAGTCCTGCTTCACAAAGTAGATCCCACGTTGTAAGGACTGGAGGATGGAGTAGCTCAGTGACAGCAGCAGCATTTCCCTCCACTCCAGCTGACCTCAGAGCAAAGGCGTTTCCTAGGAAGGGAACATTCCAGTCTGCCCAGGGGCATGGACTTCTCTGCTCAACACGAGGCAGCACTTTGCAAGCCCCACATTACTCCTGCAGCCTTGTAGCACCTGGTGTTTCAGCCCTCACCTTCTCAAGAGAGAGGCATTTACACCCATTTAACACCGCATTTTCTTCACAGGAAAATAAGTCATTAAGCAAGTTACTACAGTGAAGATTTTAGAAAAGAAAACCTTTGTGGCAGAGTCCCAGCTCCCTGTCTCATCTTCAGAAGAATGGTCACCTAGAGACTGCTGTGGGTGGGGAAAAGCATTAATGGAGAGCTCTGAGGTAGATGGGGGAGGACAGTTTTTCTTACACTGCCTAATAAACTACATTTCACCATCCAACTTTATGATTTTCTGCAAAAAATAGACCTCTCCCTACTTCTCTGCAAAGATTTAATAGCAGCAAGTTGTAAAATGGTCTCACATTACTAAGACTTCATTATTTTCACAAAATATACTACTGTCATCTACTTGCACATTATGAAGTGTTATCATAAAACAAATCTCTTATAGTCATTAGTATGAATTAGTGAATTTCGACTGTCTTTTAAAGACAATTGGTGCTATTCTGAATCTTAAAGAACTAAACCCCATCACCATTGTGCCTGAAACCAAACAATGCTTGAAAAATACATCAAACAAATGCTGATACTGCAGTGCACAAGGCCCATAGCATTTCCTCATATTCCCAGGAAGCTCTCAGAGAGACATCTCAGAGTTATAATACAACAGTAATGGCACTGAAGATTTATCACAGTTTTAAGTCCTAAATGGCACAAAATCAAAGTAACCTCGAGGTCATCTTTCCATGGCTGGCACAAGAAAGGCAAAACAAAATAACTACTCTCCTGTTGTTTTAACAGTGAGGAAGGCACCAAGATGGGGCAGGAGACCCTCTATGAGGTTGTTCTAGCCAGGAACTTGCTGCTGGAATACAAACCAGTCAGCAGCACGTGGTGTGAGTGTTCTGAAGCTGCAGATGTGCTGCAAGGTCCCATTGGCATAGAGAGGCGATGGATGTGGGAGATTTGTGCAGTCACGAGGCAAGAGATGTGACAGAACTTGGTTTCTCTGCTCTGAAAAATCTGTTCTAACAATTTATTTCCTCTAAGTGTCCAACTTGAGAAATATGAGACAGCGCTTTTGCAGTGTAGGCAAGTTTTATTTCCTCAGATGAGACATGTCTGTACAATTGCACATGCACAGACAGGGCGCAGTAAAGTCAGGACCAAATGCTCCTTGAAAAGCAGCCGAACCTCAAAACCTTTATATAATTTCAATATACCTCAGAGTCCTTCCCCTATAGCATTATAAGGGCTCGCAGAGCTTTGATAGAAAGAGTTAGACACCAAATCACTGATAAAACAGTGCCAACACAGGTTTCCAGCCATCCTAGCAGACCACAATTTCTGGGAACATCCTAGGAGTCCCCAACTCTTTGTGCTGCTGTGAGGGTGCAGAGGGGTTTCTCTGGAAGAGAAGCACAACCACTGAGCTGTCCTGTGGGATCACTCTCTCCAAGTACTCTGGAGAACAGCTTAGAGAGAGGAAACTTTTTTCAACACTTCTTTTTTCTGGCATCTGCTTTCTAAACACAACACAGTTCAAAGGCCATGCCAGTGCTGCTGGAACCAGGAGCTGCTTTAAACCACTGCGTGCGTGCCTGACAGAAATATCTGAGAACGTCATATTATTTCCCCAATGACAACCATAAATTTTAAAATGTAATTACATTGCTCCTTGAGAGGTTAACTAAAATAGGTAAATTAGTTGTATCTGCAGCTGATTGTGACAGGTAGGAAGAGCTTCACAACATGCACGGCTTTAGTTACAACATCTCTGGAAAAGTCCTCAGGGATTTAGAACAATGAAACTGTAATTTAGCCAGTCAGTCACAAAGAGCCATAAACAGATTCATAGAGACACTTCTGTACGCACAGCTCCTTGTATATTTTATGAGGGAAGCACTATCTGCCTTCCCTCTCCTTCCCTGATCCCTCTCTTCCCTATACATCAAGCTCACAAACAAAACAACGCAAGTGCTAAGAGAAAGAAGAAAAGAAAATATTTTATCTACATGGCATTGCTCAGATCTTATAATAAATATAATTCTCCATGCAATTATTTATTTTCAAAGAAAATCCTTGTTTTCAAAAATACGAAAGACACCATCAGTTGTTTTATTTCAAGGTTTGCAAGGTTCAACAAACAAAACTAAACAGTTGATACAAAGTCTTTGATGACAGCCCTTTGGTTTCCTTGCTATAATTGCATTTCATAGCATGGGAGCTAATTCATATAACAGGAGGCATTGTTTATATGCAACTGCATTTTGCTTGTTATGGCAAATACTTCTCTCCTTTCTTCATCTTTCAAAAGTCAAAGCTTCTAAGAATGTACATAGATTTTTGTAGGACTGTCTGGATAAGGATTAGCCAGGAGACATGCATGTGGAAGTCACCCAGAGACCCTTGCAAAGGTTTACTTCAATATCAGCTTAGTTGAGTAGCAATAGCAATTAGAATGGGCCTGAACTGGTGAGACAAACTTGAAATGATTCTGTGCAAACCCCTGTAATTAGATCACCAACAGCTGTTTAGCCTTGCTGACCCTTCGCCGAAATAATAATGATTTCAACTGAAAAGGCTTCAGTCCCAGAAGAAATATGACAAAAAGCACATAATCAAGTATCCACATCAGGGAATTAAGCATTATTTGACTATTATTCTGAGTCCTCTCTTGACAAGGCTGAAAGACAGAAAAATAAAATTTGGTGCCAACTATTGAAAATTTTGGTTGGGAAAAAAGAATGCACTGTGCGATTAAATGGGGGATTCTCCTTGAGCATACTGCTTGTCTCTAACCAACATATTGCCACACATCTGAACTAAAGCCCCTCACAGCTGACAAAGCTAATGTGGTACAAAATCCACAACTCAGAAACATGGTTCAAATCTAAGTAAATATGACATTTTTCCTCCCCTTCTCAGAAAATACAAGTTTCAGTGTAGCTTGAAAACAAACATATGTCTGGAATGAACACTTGAAAGGAAAACAAAAAGAAAAGCAAACTCATAAACCCGATGCAAACAGTGCCATTGCTGGTACACATCTTTTCTAAGGCTGCGTGTGTGCATTGTAAAGCTCATTTGCAAATGTGGCTGAACCAAACTCAACCTGAGCCAGCCCTGTAACAGTGACCAGTAAAACTGATGTTAGGTCTGACTGGACTGTAATACTACAAAAGCTTAAGCCCAGCTCCTGGATCCTGTTGAAAAGGAAAAGCTATACTGCTGACAAATCAGCATAATGTGGAAGCAGTATGGAGGAAGAAAACTGTGATTCAGAAACATTGCAGAATACAAACAGAATTAATTTAAATAGAACACCATGGGCGTAGAGCTAATATTTAGAGTTAACATAACAATACAATATAATTACATCAAAATAAAGAAAGCCATGGGGCTCCAAGCTAAAGAGTAAATCGTCTCCCTCCACCTAGGAGCTGCTGGAGCAGACTGCTGCTCAAAAAAGAGGTGCCTCAGCTGCACATCAGCAGTGATGT